>QVOB01013973.1:0-11833 GCA_014839585.1 Pseudomyrmex concolor
GTATAGCGCGCGCTCTCTTTTGTTTTCATTAATTGTATTAATGTTGCTTATTACGTTCTATTATTTACCTACACGCACGCACACATAGACGATCTTCCCGTTAATTATCAGCTGCGCATTTTTATTCGCGAACCTCGCGTGAACGATCTCTCGGAGGAAGCAATTAAAAAAAAAAAAAAAAAAACCACCGCGGTCCGGATTCTTTTAAGAAAAATATATTCGTCCGCCTATCTTCCTCGCGATTTCTGTGTTACAAGTCGGACGTTGTGCGGAGGTCGTTGCAATTGTCTTCGATAATGATTGTCATTACTACGTACACACATCCGGCTGGAGTCTTTATCCCTTCTCTGAGACATGTTGCATATTGCTATAAGATTTGTTTTTTGTTTTTATGAAAAATCACATCACAGTATCGGCCCGTGTATCAGCGAGCTAACGACGAAGATGCAAACAATTCTTCTCGCAGCGTGTTTCGCGATCGTGACGTTTCGAGATTTCGGCACGAGTGTCGAGGTTTCGTCGAAGATCGACTTGGATTACGACGAGATCGAGGAGAGCGGCGATTCGGTTGCGGGCGGGAATTTAAACAACGTAGGTAATTCGTCGGAATCAATTTCACACAGGCGTAACTTCCCGACGAGGAACTGGCGTCACGGAAGCGGGTTTGCAAGATCGAGCGAACCAAGAAAAAGAAGATTTTTTCATTCACACGTGAGTAATGAAATTCGACGTTAAACTCGAAGATTTGATAACGATTTATTATATAATTATATCTCTTATCGGCGCAATACTTTTATTAATATTCGAAAAAGTTTATTAAAACATTTCGTAGGATTTACCCAGGCAACCCAAAATAATTAATAACATTCAAATCGTGCTAAACGGCAATGACAGCGCGCCGGCGGAAAATTCTTGCGAATGTGGCGTGTGTAACGTGTCCGTTTCCTCGAAAACGGACGACAAGGGAAATATTGTGACCGAGGTGCATCTCAGCATCGTCACGAATGTAAAACCCGATGTTGTAAAAATCGACGAAGTTCCGGTGATCGACGGTTTTCGAGGTGTCGCTGAAGATGACGAGCAGCTAATTTTTCACCCGATACACGCGCCGGATTTGCATCTGCCGCGAGAAAACATTCCACAGGTGACGAACCTTCTTTGTTCTATTGTATGCGAGATTTAATTCTTAGCAGTCGATGTAAGTAATTGAAAAACTTATATTTTTAATATCTACAATACAAGAGAGAGAAAAGTGTACACTTTTCCTTTGCGTTGTAACAGATTCAATCTAATAATCAAGGATACGGGAACCCCTTGTACCAGCATCGGCGAACTTTTCAACGACCGCCGACATATTGGAATTACCGCAACTACGGGGATCGCGGTAACGCGGGATTTCGAGAACGTAAAACCTGGGCGCGAGAGAGACCCGTGGTGGACGACAAAATTGAACCTCCGCTCAGCAAGACCAAATTCGGTGACGATTGACTCGATAAAATTTTCGCGAGATACTCAATTCGCTGCCATACAGAATGACGTTTTTCGATATGTATATCGTGTCGCAGAGTCGTATACAACAAAATAAATAAAATCATATATAAAAGCACGTGTGTAACTTTACTTTTATGCGCACACAAATACAATAAAATCTTTATGTTTTTATATCATACTTTAAAGTAACAAGCAAATAAACACGTATAATAATTAAATGCACAACATTTTAGAAAAAAACATTGCGTTTGATCGATATCTCTCAAGTAAAACGCAATGATGTCAACGCAAGAAGCTTCTCACTACAGATAAATAAAAATAAGCAATTACCTCGTCTTCTCGACGAGCAGAAAATAAAAAATAAAAAAATTAAGAAACAATGTCAATAATATTAACAATAATAAAACATTTGTGTAGAAATCGAACAATCACAAGAGAAAAAGCATCAATAATATCAATAATATTTCATAGGAAAGATCCGTTAAGACTCTAATAAAAGAAATACTTGAGTATTCATTCACGTGGTAATCTTTAATCTCATCGTTTCACAAGTATGCGGACTCTAATGTCGGCAAATTCGAATCGTAAAATTTCATCGCGATACAAAACAACATCGTGTTATATAGCACACGGTAAATAGAAGTAAATTAATGGTTTAGAGAGAGAGTAAACGCGCAAAGGATTTATTAATCGTGCACCTCGCGGAAGGAAACCTTCCCATTATCGTTAACACCGGTGACGGACGATTTATGGTTGACCTGCTTGCCATCTGGACCGGTCATGCTGGAGGAACTGGAACTGGCGAATACTCCGAAGCTGTTGCCAGACGGAGCGGGAAGATCCTCCGCAAATCTGGACTGTATTCCTGGCGCAGCCTACGAAAAAAATTATCGATTCAAGTTGTATATTAACAAAAATAATTTTATCGACTGTAAAATAAGATGATAAAAATTTACAATAGTTATGTTAATTTTTTTTATGTCGCAAAAAAAATATTTTAAGAAAAAAAATAATTTAAGTAAGAAAAAAAAATATTTTAAGTGAAATCTTTGCATTCGTCAAAAATACAAACTCACAGGACTGATCTGACCCATCTGGTAACCACCGCCTGGACCTATACCGATGCTGGCACTTGCAACCTGTGGCACGCCGCCGCCGCCGCCGTAACTTCCGCCGCCATAACTAGCTTCATTGGCCAAACGGTTATGGAGTTCCATGTTGCTGAATAACAAATTTCTGTTTATTTACACTATAACTCACAGAACTCGGCCATGAGCAATGTTCAAAAGCAGTCAAATCGATATCTTTCGCAAAAAAAGTTTACTCGTACGTTATTTCGTGAATACATTTGTTAGTCTTATATAATTAATGCGGACCCAAAAACCAAATTAGTTACATGAATAATGATGTATTACGTGTTTCGTGTGTGAAAAATCCACAAGATCGTGAGGTCGATTACCTATTACCAACACCCGCGTTGAATAAGCCGCCGCCAATCCTCGAAGGAAGTCCCATATTGTTCATATTCGCCGAAGCGTAAGTATAAGCGTAATTAGGAACATTCGATGCAAATATTCTTCCTCGGTTTGAAGCCATAGAGTTTGCGATTCTTGAAGCGTAATTATTCACAAGAAGACACCAAAAGCAACAGCACAAGATTTTATGATGATTAATCGTAGATGGTGTGTTTTTTCTCATTACACAAAAAAATAAAATTTTGCACAAACAAAACATTATTTTGATTTTAAAATTAGTTTGTTTTTTTTCAATGTGCCTAACAATAAGCGATGTAATGTCAATACATTTGACGATATGGAAGTGATTTAGATTCCAAATTAATGTTTATGAATATGAAAGACAATTCGCGTAACAGGTTTGCTACAGAGTTTCCTGATGAATATTAAAATACGCTTATTTAAGTTTAAATTACTTCGCGAAGACGCGAAGTTGCGTTTAAATCGAGTTTTTGCTTCAAAAACAGAAAAGATGAATAATTTGCCACATCGCGCGCAGAGATATTTCAAAGGACTTACGCCTGATGCTGCGCTTCGATTTGCGCTTGTATCTGTCTGAACATGTCGAAGGGATCGTAAGTCGGAAATTGGGCTCCTGGAAAATAGAATTGTCCGGGTCCCGCGTTATACAACGGATCTGCGAAAACGAGACACCGAATGAGACAAAAATTCAACAATATCGACATTTCGCGCAAAAGTCATGCAACATCTACATGCGATTACACTTGATTGTACAAATCTATTGTATATATATATACATTGCACAGAATATATATATTTCTAAGTATACGTGTACCTAAATAAATAAATAAACAAATATAGAAATCTACGCATAAATAAATAAACGTATGCGTAAATAAATAAATATAAATAAACATATATTAGAAACTGCAACGTTTTCGCATGGAACATATTTTCGTTTGTCTGACAAGACAACATGCATCTGGACATCATCAGCTCGACTTCGAACGAGACACGTGTTCAACAATGTCTCCTTCGCCTTTGATATCCAATTTGTTCTTTTGTTTTTTGCCAATTGTTCACGAACACAGAGAAACCACAGCATGCAACCCCGAGGATTCATTCATTATCCTCCAAATTCTTGAGTGCGTCTTCGTCCTTGGACTTTTTGGATTTCATGCTCGTACCTATTCCGTTGTAACCGTATCCTGTGTTCTGGTTCGGTGTGCTATCCTGAAATCCTCCTCGACTACCGATCGACGGCGATGCCGCCCCGGGGAATCCTTCTGTGGGATACCCCGGATATCCTCCTGCAAAACTTCCAGCCGACGCGCCCGCGGACGCAAATCCTTGCCCGTTGTTCGTGCCAGTCCACGCATAGTTCGGGCCGGAACCTGGTATAGAGTTGAATCCGGGATAACCGAAGTAGGGATTGAAACCTGGGCCAAACGTTCCAGGACCACCTGGGCCAAAGTATGGTCCAGGAGTTGGTGTTTTGTCATTCTTTAACGATGGTCCAGGTTTCTTAGTGGACTCTTCGGGCTCATCATCGATATTCGAACGTGACAGAACGTCGACCGATGGTTTCTTCGGCTTGGACGTTGGTTTTGTGCTCTCTGGAGTTGTTGTGCTGGGTTCGGGAGTTGTGGTGGCAGGAGTTGTCGGATTGGTAGCGGAAGTTGTTGTTGGAGTGGTGGTTGGAGACGTCGCCTCTGTGGTGGTGGTGATGGTGGTGGCGGTAGTGGTGGTGGTGGTAGGTGCAGTAGTAGTTGATTCGGTGGTTGGGGTAGTTGTAGGCGACGTTGAAGGTGGTGTCGTTGTGAATGGTGGCGTGGTTGTGGGATCTGTTGACTTAGGAGTCGTTGCTTGACTGGTAGTGGTAGGTTTCGTGGTAGTCTCACCATTCGAGTCGACTGCTCGCTTCAACCTGGGCGACGCGGCAAAACTGGCCGATGCTCCTCCATCTTCGGCGAGAAACGAGAAACAGAATAGCGACTCTTTATCAACGTTGCTTATTGAAATAACTTGAATGGTTGATAATTCTCAGCTACTGGTGTAAATGGCGTTGTTAGTCGCAACGTGTGCCTTGCGGCAACATTTCTTGATATTTCCAATCACCGCTCAGAAGTGTGTCAGAAATTATCAATTACAATTAAACACAATCACAATATTACATAAATAATTATGCCTGATGAGTGTGCGTTTAGATGTGCATTATATATAAAAGTGTTAAACAATACACATAACAAAGTCTAACACATTTTTTGACACGTTAATCACAATGTAAAACATAACACAACGTAATAATGTTTAATAGATCTAATAAGATTTACAAAAAAACAATAGCAATTATAATATATGTACATTAGCATTTATAATTTTGTAACATTTTAACGCGTTCAGGGAATGCTACTCGGAAATTATATTTGCGGCTGCAATTATAATATCAATCACAAGTAAAAATAAAAGCAAACAAATTTGTTAAATGTACACATCTTTCATTAATCGTGCAGGTATTAGTATAGTTTATGTTTTCATAATAACGTGACATTAATCGTGCAGTATTGGAACTCTACGGTCACGTTCAATCAGATAACTCACGTTCTCTTTTGATAACAAGTGTTGAACTCGCAAGTCACACACAAAAGATGCACTGGCTTTTAAGAATAATGATAATATTTTTTTTTATTATTTAACGATATTTTGTTTACACATAACTCTCTTAAATAATTGTTTTCTTTTATTTGTTACCTTCTTGTTAAAAGAAGTACGAAAAAAATAGCGTTACGCGTATTGTATCGTATATCGTACGAAAAGGAAATGAGAAGAAAGTATCTTGCCATAGGTCAAGGTAAAAAATGAAAAATGAGGCCACGGTCCGCGCGAGTATGAAATTATCTTCATTCGGCCAGTGGAGCAGTACGAACGCTATCTACGAATGTACGCACATATATGTGCATACTTGTACTTATAAATAAACGAGCGTCACAGGAAGTTGCATGGTTGCACACCCGGACATAAATCTCTGACGTTGTTGATTAATATCGTTTTTAATTGAGATGACTTAATAGCGCGCAAAAATCACAAACACTGATGCAACGACGATTTTATGTTTCTAGACACTCTATTTTCACGAAGCACCTGGACTGCAGATGATTTCGTTGTTTGTTTTTTACGTGTACGTGTTATGCAAACAATAAAAATTTATAATTTATATTCTGTGTGTGCTATTTCTTTTTATAAATAGTATTTATAATTTTCTTATTTTTAATAGAAAATTTTATATTTAATATTTAATTTATATTCTGTGTGTTTTTTTTTAATATTAACTTACAAATATTTAATTTTTGCTCAAATAACACGAAATAAGTATCTAGACGCTAATAAAATTGTCATAATAAATTATCAATGCAATATATTTACTGCAAAATATTTACTCATTGAGAATTTTCGATAAATTATTGTTTTTTTTTGTATAAATTATTGCGGCAATAGATTTTTTTAGCTAAACAATTAGCGCCGGGAGCACGATAAATTCATATTTTGCGTTGTTGAGTTTTTTCCTAGACAATCGCACTCAATGCCCGTGAACGCAACGTCAGCAGTCACTGACGGCAGATCTCTCGTCTTCAGTATTAAAAATCATGAATATCGTTTATACATCGTTGCGTTATCGAATTTTGTTTAGTTTGCTAATCTCGCAATTATCCTGAAATTTCCAAGCACCGTCAGCTATTTCTAGTTAAATGCGCGACGTTATTGTTACGTAACTCTTTTTTTTTTGTAATGAATTCAACTGTTGATATATGTGCAACATATAATTTCTCTCAAACAATCTTCCTCGCTTGATGATCAACGCTACGGAATCGGCTCGAATTCATTTGCATGAGTTACGCCATGCATCTGATTACAAGCATAAGAAAACAAAATTATCTATTGGAAATCATTGAAAACGAAAGAGAGAGACAAAAGCGTTATCATGCATCGAATTTGTAATTGTTTTCACAATCATGACGAATACTAATTATACATTTGCTGACGCGTATACGCGTCGTTTCTTTTCACGTTGTTTGTATACGTGTTAGTTACACAAAGCGAGAGTTTTGAATAGTTTTATTATAAACTTGTAATAAAAAAAATTATTTATGTATAAAAATAGGTTATTGTAACACTGATACTGTTATTTAACGCCTACGTACAATAAAATGAAAAACGTTAATTAATCTTGACATATTTAAAAAATATGAAATAATTTGTACATCAATCATTTAATTTATTAATAATAAATACAAGATTAATTGATTTGCGAATGAGAAGAGGAATTTTCTCGAATATTACTCACTTTCGAATGGATACCCAAAGAAGCTCGCTCGTGCTTCGACAAACGATCCTAGAACACCGACGAAAAAAAGCAGCGCGAAGATCCTAACATCCATCTTTCGGATTAATCGTTTCGATCAATCGAAAAATAAAACGAGAACAAGAAAAATATTAATTGTGCTTGTTAATTTTTTGTATCACCACAATGCGCGCATAAAGAGACCGAATAAATCTGATGTCGTAGATCGCGAGAGTATGACTGACTCGGTTGATGCCGCGATCATCTTTATATACTATTCGCTTGTACCGGCGTCTCGTTACCTCCTGGCACTCTCACGATAACGTGTTCGTGAAAACTGAAAGAAATTCTACGTTATATTCACTGATCTCAAACAGACGATAACATTTACGTGCTTAATCTGAGCGTTCACACACGCAGACAATTTATATTTAAAAGCGACAATCCGAAAATTATTGCTCACACAAGTATTTAAAAATTCTTTCTTTAAATATTTTTGTATTAAATTGAATAATAAAACAAAACTACTATTTTTTTACGAGTAACAAGACGTTAAATTTTTTAAACTTGTATTTCAAAAAAGTTCTTACGACAAAGAAGTAAAATAATCTTTTTTAAATGTTTAAATATAATCGCAGAAGAAAATAATAGTTTTTATCACATTTACTTGCAGTTTATTTTTTAAATAAGATACATCTTGTTTTAAATGAGAGATTTTCTAAATTATATGTAACGAGCACAATTGGTTGGACGGCACGTTTTTACGTTTCTTTCATAACAACGTTCTTGCGTTCAGACATTTCAATCTGCCTTGTTTATTCCGCACGTTTTAATCGAATAGAATAGCTCAGAGACCTTGGCAATGATTTCTCGCTCCGCCGAAGTCGCTTGTGCTGTGTACAACGTGCAGTCCTAATTTTTCTTTTTATTCGAGAATACACATGATTTCACTGCTGTAACTTATATTGCAAAGCGATAACCCTGCGATAATAACAGACGTTAGAGGAAAATAATCGCGGAAGCGATTTTCTCGTAGTCGATACGCGAGACATTCGAACGGACAGAACGAGATCACGGAAGAGAGCTTTTCGAAGCTCTTAGCTTGTGCGAAGCGACAAAGAGAAATCAAAATTACCGTGAAAAAACGATGTAAAAGTCTAAATAATAAGTTATGTCATATCTGCAATATTCAATTGAGAAAAAAAAATTGAAAGATGCGTTTACGCGTGACGATGTAATCTAACAATTTATCTCTCTCCTCACAGCAAAACTTCAATGTTGCAATATACGTTTGTGATATCGGTGCGCATTATCGATTATTTACAACGATCGATATTTCACACAATATTATTAATGTGACAACACTAACGCGTAATTGTTTATGAATAATAATGGCTCGCATGCGCGAAACGATTCCCGACCGGTTTTCACATTTTCTGTTTAGATTGTTAAACGATCCGAGATAATCGAAATTCTTTACTTTACTTCTCTAAGTCGCACCGTTGAGGACGTATTTCCCGATCACTCGTATGATATAAATCCACAAACGACTGATTATCGGATAGTGCGGCTAGGAAATTTAGTACCTTCGTCAGTACATGGAAACGAACTTCTATGCGTGTCACTCGAACGAATTATAACCGGCGAAAGTGTACATAGGCCATAGAATAGGCCATCAGCGTTGCTTTTGTTTATCAAGGTTATCACTCACTTTTCAATCTTGACGCGACGTGATTTTCAGAAAAACGCGTGTTTTCTCAGAAACATTATATTCAGATAAAAAACCTTCCATTCAGACAAGAAAAAAAATAGATAAACAGTGTAGTAAAAGCATAGAGAGAGGTTCCATTAACGTTAATTCTAAAAAAGTACTGCTAAATCACTCACGATGACTTTATCTGCGCGCCTGATCAAAAACACCATTTTCAATGCGCACTATCAAATTCCGAAACGCTTAACAAATTCTTTTTGCCATTCCAAGATTCCCATCTTACCGGATAAATTTTGTTCCTGTCACAAATGATCATCAGACGCGGTTGTTCGGGAAATACCCATCTGAACTTTGATTAATTTTTTGCGCAATAATCTGACAATCTTCTTTTTTTTTCCTTGCTGTCCCTATTGTTCTCGAAAGTTAAATGCCGCGGTCCGACAACAAAGCAAAATCACCACCATGCGACCACCACGGCCAAGAGTAGATGCACACTTTGAGTGCAAATTTTAATTAAATTCCTCGACACTTTAAGCACAAACTCTCTTATGAACAAAAAAATAACTTGTAAGCAAAACGTAGATAAACATACGCACATTATTCGCCGCGGAGCGATTAAAGCAATGGTTGAACATTCCTCTTGTTTTTGTCAGAAGTCTTCTAAATGTTTTTCGAATAATACTTCTGACGTGATTTCGCTTCCCGAATCATTGGTAGATAATACTTAAAATGCACTTAATGGTTACTTATAAAGCTGCATTAATGGAAAATGGAGTTCTGTTCCGAGTTCAGTTTATGTTTCATAAAAAAGTTCGTTTTGTGTCTAACTTTATCTACTATGAAGATAAAGTTAGAAAACGAGCTTTTATCTTTTTCACGTATCATCTATGTAAAACATGCTACGGCTTCTCCCTTATAATATATATATAAGTCGACTAGATCTCGTGGAGTAAGTCAGTAAGAGCTGCAGTTTGCTCAACCCAACACATTTTAATCTAGAATCTCAGGGAAACTCAAGTGCAACTATGAAGTGGCTTCTTCTGTTAGTTATTTTGACAGTGCTTGCCATCGAAGCTACATGTAAGTGCTGCTACTTTTTTCGTTTATTTACCGGCGTTTGGTCGTATATGTTCGTATTCTCGAAAATGGATTTAAACATGTTATGACGTTTATGTTTTTCTCAGCATTCGAATACTGATGATTTGAACAAACTATTGTTTTATTTAGGTGGCACAGTACCGCCACCCAAGACTGAGGAATCGATGGGCTTTTTCGAAGAAACATTTAAACGCAGTCCAATTTTCGGTCCATCTGTAATGCTTTCAATGATCTTAGACGGTATATGGTCAGAAGTGTTCGGTTAAAGTATTTAAATAACTTGGAGTATTATGCTATGAGTTTTTCATTGGAAAGAACAACTAGATAAAAAAAAACTACAGCGACAACTCGCATGGAAAACGACAAAACGCAGGAACATGTCATTTCTGCAGTCTCTGAGATGTCTATCCCTATAAAGATCTTGTAACAATTGATAATAAAAAACAAAAGTCTGTAAAGGAATCTGCAGAGAAACCTGTGAGAAAAGAAGATATAGTGACGATTATTGCGAGAATAACGAAAGCGTGCCGATCAAAAATAATGATAAGGAATGAAGTATTATTTCGAAGCTTCCGACAAGAGATCCTCATAGCAAAATATAGACGAAAGAAGATATGTATACAAAATAGTAGCGCAATATGAAAAAAATTGTTTACATATAAAAATACGTAATTGTATTATTGAAACTGTTATTAAAGCTTGCGTACAATAACATTAATCTCGAAATATTGAAGATATATGAAATACATTGTGTACATTATCATGTTAATTGGTAAATATAAGATTATTTGATTTTCCTGAAAAAAAGAGTGAAATTTTTTTTACCATTCCTCACTTTTAAATGAATAACCAAAGAAGCTCGTTCGGGTTTCGATAAACGATCCTATAGATCATCGACGAAACCAAACAGCGCGAAGATCCTAATATCCTTCTTTGAATTAATCGTCGATCAATCAAAGAAGAAAGTAAACGCGAACAAAGAAAAATATAAATATAGCTTGTTATTTTTTTGGTATCACCACAATGCGCGCGTAAAGAGATCGAATAAAATCTGATATTGCAAATAGCGAGAGAACGTGACAACACTTGAGCGTAATTTTGTTAAATAATAATGACTCACACACGGTAGACGATTTCCAACCGGTTTTTCACATCCTGCTTAAATTGTTAATTGATCCGGGATAATCGTAATTATTTACTTGATACCTCTTAAAGCGCACGATCGAGGACATATTTTCCGATCAATTGATATCGTTTGATAGATTATTCCACAAACGATTGATTATCGGCTAGTATGAAAATTAGTACCTTTGTCTGTTACACGGAAACAAACTTCTTTGTTGTGTCATTTGAACGAATTATGGCCGGCAGAAGTGTCATAGGCACTAGAATCGCTTTCGTTCATTATAATTATCACTTATTTATCGGTTTTAACGCGACATGATTTTCAGGGAAACACGTGGTGTCTCAGAAAAAAATTTTATTCAGATGAAAAAATTTCTTTTCAGATAAGAACAAAAGAAAAACAGTGCGTAAGGAAAAGTTTGGTAAATCTTTACATTAACGGACCCAGCCTCGATGACCTTGACATATGTTGTCAAGGACATGTCCCTGAGTAACAATCAAGAGGTTTTAGCCGTCGCTTGTTGTTCGTTAAAAAGTTATTAACAAGAGAAGTTGTATAAATGAACTCTTATATTTCGATTCCATGTACAATTT
>QVOB01013985.1:0-11116 GCA_014839585.1 Pseudomyrmex concolor
TTTTTTTTTTTTTTTTTTTTTTTTTTCTAACGCTGGAATAGCGCGTTAAAATTTACGCGATATTCGGTCGAACCATATTCGGAACACGCGCGTGTCGAACTTACCGGTCGATATGTTGCAAAAAAAAAAATAAAAAATAAAATTGAATAGCTCGAAGTGACAATTGCGCGTCGATCGATTGTAAGAGAGAGGTGCAGAAATACGTTCGTACGTACGTACGAACAAGGTAAACATATCGCGCAAATCTCATTAAACCCGTCCGGTGCGATTGATAACGCTGATCTTGCATTGCTGCGCGACACACTTGTCGTTGGTTTGTTTTTTTATCGCGCTTTTCGTTCGGGTGTAAATCAGTATGAAATATAGAAACGGGTCGCCGGAGTGCTTTTGAACGGCGGATCGAACATCGGCGAAGCGCTTTTTATGCGCGCGCGGTGTGTGAGAGAAGTCTCGCGATTTTGATTTAAAATACGCGAGACCGAGTTTAGGTCGCGATCAACTGCAATAGTCGACGATGCATTCGTATCAGATATCCGAGATATATATCGGAACTAGTCGAAATTGATATCTCGTCGATAAACTTGTCTACTTGCGCTCGTCGACAAACTCGTCTCACGTAGCAGTTTTTTTTTTTTTTTTTTTTTTTTACAAACTTTTCTCTATTGACACAAAGAGCTTTCGCCGCACGTCATGCGATCGCAGACTCCGATATATATTTTGAGAAAAAACGCGAGACACATCTCGTCCCTCCCCCGTGGCTGTCGATAAAGTCTCACTCTCTAAGTAGCGGCAAAACATTCGAAGTCGGATTCAAGCTGAGAAACGCAAGACAAGATTATCCGAAGATGAGAAGGGAAGAAGAAGCGAGAGAGAGAGAGAGAGAGAGAGAGAAAGAGAGAGAAGTATCTTCTTAAGGGCTCTCCGTGCATGCTCGCGCGCGCGGAATTGGAGGGATATCGCGGGCGACACTTTTTTGACATATCCACTGGCTCAAATGTAAATAGATATGACGTTTGGCTCAAGAGCGCGCGAATGGCTTAAAGCGCGCGCTTTAAGAAGCAGTCAAGACTCTATCTCGATTCTTCAATCGGTGGTGCTGCTACCTCGCATTTTTCACCGTCTCGACGTTTTCGAGACGGATACGTTTCGCGATTTCCCGATTCCCGAAATTTATCCCCCTACCCCATATGTGTATCGCGCTATAAACCGCGAATATAAACGACATGCGGAACTACTATCCGGCACATATATGTATGTATAGAACACATAAGGTTTTATTTTGCAATTCAAAAAGTGTAACTCGAAGTACGGTTTTTGTATGGGGACAATATACACAACGTATGTACATACGTGAGCTACAATATAAATTCTAATATCCCACTGTATCAAAATAATGGAGGATTAAACGCGGCGTATTTCTTGTTTTTTTTTTTTTTTTTTTTTTTTTTTTTTTTTTTTTTTTTCATTGAGGTTGTTTTGATTGAAAGCTCGTGCAAAATCCCCGAGTGTAAAATGTCATCAGCGCTAGTGAAACTTGAACGTTGTTGCGGAGAACCGATTTTTCAGACACAGTCGATCGCGCTCAATGGATTTGATTTCCCCCCCCCCCTCTCCCTTTCCTAGCCATCGGTCGTTGAATGACAGCGTTTCGTCCGGGTCTTCGCTCGTGAATGACACGTGCGTGCGCGAGAGAGGGAGATGTACAACACGCCCGCAACACGACGGAAACATCAAAATGCAAATTGCAAATTCGTTTTCTTGCTCTCTATCAGTCGATCAGTTTTCGTTTATGTTTCGCGCCAACGTGAAAAACGATGTGAAAAAAACGCCAGGAACTCGGTGTTTCCCGGCGAAGATATACGCCGTTCGATATCGTGCGATGAAAAATATTGCGTTTGCTCAAAAGTTGGGGGTTCGAGAGCGCGCGCGGTAATAGGGGAATTTTATTTGGACGCGGACCTTATTTGGAGGCATCGAACCGCGCCTCCGGAACCTGTTCTGTTCCGCGCGCATATCCTGCCTCCCCCCCTTTTTCCTCCCTCTCTCCCCCCTTCCCGTCTCGTACCGCCTCAAACTTTGCTAATTTCTTGAAACTCGGAAACTTTCGCGCGGGTTACTCGATACTCTTAATTCACTTCCGCGAGTTTAAACATCCTCCCCTCGCATTTAACCGCAGTACGACGTAGCAATTCAATAAACAAGTTTCGCGGTACAAGCGCGCGCGCGTTCTATCCTTTGATTTCTCGCGCCTTCGCGCTCAGTCCGCCCTCCGTCCGCTCCTTCCTCTTCACCTTCCAAGGATTAATTAAGTACGGATCTCGATGCACGTCGACGTCGTTAGCAAGCAGATTGCGTCGGTGTTTGTGTGTGCCGCGCCACACATAGTGTTTCGCGCGAAACACAAGGAAAACAATATCTATTCCGGCGGCCGCCGTTTAGTTTTCCACCGTCGTGGCCGAAATTAAATACCGAAAAGAAGATGGGATTACGGAAGAAGAGTTGTATTAACATTGTTGTGTTAAAAAACAAAAAAGTTTGTTTTTTTTTTTAACAAAACGATATATATATTATATAATTAATTCGCAACGCGTCGCTAATGCGTTCCGTTCGATCAAATTCGGCGGCAACAGGAGCGGAGGAGGGGAGTGCGTGTATATTGCGAGGGGGTTAATACAACGCGCATAATTGAAGCCGCAGATAATTGAAAATTAATTGCTAATAATCGCCGGGCCATTGGAAAATCCATCAAACCGAACTTAATTGCCATGTAACTTTGTATTCGAATTTCTAATCTCCATGTGAAAACGCGCGACATAAAAAAGGTCGTGTGTCATTTGCTTTGAACTCGATCGGGAGCTTAACTAGTCTGTAATCACCAACGCGTTTTTTTTTTGTTTACAAATATATATATATATATATCTCTCTCTTTCTCTCTTTTTCCCCCGAAGAAGAGAGGAAACGACCGCGAAACTTTTCTCGGATGTAGAGAGATCGTGTAAGTTGGAAGTTCCCTCCCCAGTTTTGTCTCGTTGCACTCTCTGTGCTGTGTTTCCGAGTCGCTTCCGCGATTGCACGAGTTTTTCCAAGTTATTCCGACATGGTCAATGCGTTTTGAAACAAACACGCGTTCAGAGAGAGAGAGAGAGAGAGAAAGAGAGAGGAGTACGTGAATAATGCTCATTACTACGGAAGAAAAACGTTCGCTTCTCTAAACTTGTTTTTTTTTTTTTTTTTTTTTTTTTTTTTACACAGAAGAGCGAAGAGCAGAGATCGCGCTCTTTCGTTCGGATATTTTTATTGACGCGTAGCGCACGAAGAAAATCGCGTTTTTTCCTTCACCCGTAAAGTATTACAAAAGAAAAGTGCGCAACAAGTACTTTTTTTCCCAATTAAAGTTTAGTAACGAAGAGTCGATGTGAAATATGGAAATGTATGAATTTTCTCAGAGAGAAGAGAGCGCGCACAATAAGTACGTGAAACAAAGTCTGTGTATTTTCGCAACTTGTATTTTTTTGTTTTGTTTTTACGAGGAGAGAAATTACGGCGCGACGAGGGATAAATTACACGTTTGTGTATTCGCACTGTCAAAATAACATTAACACGGAATCGAGTTACAACAGGGACGATCTATCGATTTATAAAGGGAAACCTAATTATATCCGGCTTTGTCGGCGGTTTTATGGCGCGCGCGCGCGCGTTCTATGTCGCGCGGAAACCGAAGGAAACTTGGAACGTTTGAGGAGAGAGAACCTGTTGCGAACGCAACCAGAGATACTCGCTACGCATGTACGTATGATGCCATATGTATTTTGTATATGTATATAAATACATATATATAGAAATATATACATATATATGGCATCGAACTGCTGCGTTCTAGATGCGAGCATTGTTAACGTTTCGACGAAGACGGTTGGAAGTGCGCGCGATTAGCTCGGGGACTTTCCGGTCGGGAACAATTTCGAGTTCCGTCGAATTGAGATGCGTTGTTGCTCATGTTCGTGCCGTCGAGTTTCTCCGCGCGTCCGTCGGTCGGTCCCGAGAAAACTAAGACTGTGAAACTCGCTGAAAGTTCCGCACGAATGAAGAAGATTGTTTTACGCGAGAAGTAAATTATTGAGTAAAGTAACGACGTTCACCAACGGTCGGAGATGTTTTTTAATTAATAAATTATTATTAGATGCGTAATAAATTATTAAACAATTTTCTCTCGGCGTTTCTTGTCGCATAAATATCAGTTTGGAATTTGTTTTTTGTTTTGTACAAATAGTTTCCGTCGCATAAAACTATTTCTTTAACAAATATTCCGGCCAGTGCATGTCCGATTCACTGAGGGGGGGGAGGGAGCATTTGTGCCTCATGATCGGTTTGAATTTTCCTCCGATATTCGCGAAGGGAGTGACTTTAATTCTCGGACGTTTCTTCTTATTGGGGAGAGGGGGACAGAAGATCGCGATTATATCTCTTTTCGCGAAATGAATCTGATCTCTCGACACAAAGTTACTTCTCGGGAATTGGCATTATAATCGGAGAAAGTCCTATCCTCCAAGTTTCATCGACGAACACTATTCGCGCGCGCGCGCGCGTATCATCCGTTTCAATCCGCTTATAACTGTACACGTACATATATACCCGCTGTTCACGAACCATCACCAGGAGTATCAATTGTTGTGCATCACGTTCGCGGACACACCACTGCTAGTCTGCAGTTTAACGTCACTAAACCGATCGTAACCGATAATTCGCGGACTCACGTTTCCCTATTAAAGTTAACTCAATGAAGCGTTCTCGGCTTTCGACGACGCGCTTTGCGCCAAAGTGTAAAAACAATTCGAAAACAAACTGAAAGCTTCATCCTTTCACCGGAGAGATGATAATCGTTCAATTTAACATAAAAGAGAGAGAACGTTTGCGAACAAATTTTATTTTCTACACACTTTTCGCGTAAAAAAAAAAAAAAAAAAATTCCTCTCTTCTTCTCGATGATACTTTCAATAAGAAAACGGTTTAGTTCGTGTATATTTTTATACACGTGTACCGTAACATGTGTGCATGCATATACGAGTAAAAATTTGCTGCACGTGTGTATATATACTCGCCGCCCGCACGTATAGCTAAGATCTTCCTCGCGTGCCGGTCTCGTTTAAGAGAATTTCATATTTAGAGCTGTCTGCCTTCGCGGCGTACTCGGAGATTGGAATATTCCTCAGATGTCTGAAGTTTCATGAGAAGTTTATATACGCGTGCTTGAATACGCGCATACGTATATATATATATATATACCATACCGAAGCACGCGAAAGATTTATAGTTCTCGCGTCCTTCATTAGCTCGGAAATGTCGCTAGGCGACATTTAATATTAACTTTTGTTACGCACACATATACACCGACTGAAATCGTTTCCTCGCTGCGGTTTCTTTACCTTCGCGTTTAAATAGAAAAACAATTTCGTTATTCGGATTTTCTGTTTTGTTTTTCAGATTTGGTTGTGTTTTGGTTGGGTGATTGTGTATTTAACAGGACCGTCCTGTTATTACCGATCGAACGAGTAATCGTACTTTAGATTGCATTTCGTAATTATTGCTCGGATAGAAAAACGGCTCTACGGAATAAAAAGGAAATAATAAACTTAATGGCTGGCACTTTTCAATATATCAAAAATGTAACAAAAATTTTTGATGTTACAATCAACCTCTACTTTTTAGTGTACTGGTATTTGAAGTTCAAGAGTTATGCATAAGAACGAACAAGTGTCCGCCATAGACATAACATTGAAGATTGTAATAAGACTATTAGACTACGATTTGGAATAATCTATACAATACACGAACCATCTATAATACGATTAAATCTAACATAACCTCTTTTTACATATGTATATCCTTGTTTCTCTAACGACGCTTTATGGTCACTTGTATCGGTAACAGTAGACACGATATATATAGTACGCTCCAGAACTCTCTTAAGAACGGAATTTTTAAATGCAACTGCGCGCTGTCTCGTTGATGTGCATTTAATTAAGGTGCTTGTGTTCCAATGATCGAACAAGCACCGAAAATAACCATCAAGAAGAGAGTTTTTATTGAGAATTGTTGATGATCGACACAATTATCTCTTTGACAAATATTTGATCATATTCACTTTACGTGTATCATATATGTATCGCCCGAATTTTGTTTCTCGATTTTCCATAATTGATTTCTACGAGATGGCGTTTATTTGTTTTTACGTTCTCGTTGTTTTTCGAAGAAACGTATATATTTCGGATTTATAACCTTCTGTGTTTTTCACGGGAGAATACACGGCCGCGTATCTCGCGAGGCGAACAAATCGATCGAGGTAGAGAAAACAAGGAATTGTCGAAAGGAGATTTGCTGGCTCTCTCTCTCTCTCTTTCTCTCTCTCTCCATCTCCCCCTCTCTTTTCTCTTCTCGGCCACCGAAACTGACCATCAAGTTTGCCGCAGAGGAGGAGAAACGTTGTATCAAAGATCGAGATACGTACTTCTCCACAAACACACACACACACACACACACACCTAGTTTGAACCCAGTTTGTAATCTTTGCGATATATCCATATGTATTTATCGGGGATTACATGTATACTGCGCGCTCTCTGCGCTCGGAATTTGATTTCGAGACGAGGTTTCCCGATGGCATCGTCCTCTCTCGTTTGAGGCGAGAAAATGATTGTACGCGCTACGTTGGCGACCGTATTGATTCCTTGACTTTGAAATACTCGAGATAAGAAATGATGTGAGAAAGAAAACGCGGAAAAGACGAAAGAGGAAGAACGCGAGAAAATTACAGAATGTCGAGGATGATTGATTATTTTCCCTCCCGGGATTATCGGGGGCGCTCGCCCAGAGCGGCGCTGCTAACGGGGGAAACGCGGGTTAGTGCGTTGTTATTATTCGAGTCACCTTCCTTTCTTGCGCGCGCGAACATAAAGACTATCAGGAAGTTATCATTGACGAGATATAAATGGGGACAATAAACGTTATATGTACTTTGTTTCCGTATTTATATGTCGAAGAATTTTTCGCGCGGAAACGTGCGCCGAGAGGTAAGCGCGGCGAGCATTTGCTCTAGACCTTTAGGATTCACGTCTCTGTGACCGTATTGCGAAATCGCAAACTTAGGAAAGAAAGTATCTCCTCCCAAGTAAGTTACGCGTAATAAAAATGCAAAGAACGTCCGGCCGTTGATTGCCTTGAATACGGATAGGGTGGGAAGGAATGCTTTAATTTTTTTTTTTTTTTTTTTCCAATTCATCCTCTTCCCTCGTAGCGCGCGCCATACGATAAGAAAGAGAGAGAGAGAGAGAGAGAGAAAGATACAAATCTGTGCGTTCAAAGAATAAAAATATAATACATATATGAAACATGAAATATATTCTATACACATGTAAAAAATATAAAAATAAAATAAGAATTAAATAAGAATTAAATTATATATATTTTCTTTTCTGATATAAATTATTATATTTATAGACACGACGCTTGTTCAGAAAAAACACATTTTGCTAATTTCATTAAATTATGTATCGCGCGCAATGTAGTCTTTGCTCTCTATTGTTTCGCCCTCTTCTTCGTCTTTTTGCGCTATTCTTTTGTTATACTTTTTTTACGAAGTTCCTTTATGTAGCGCCGCGTGTTGTCTTTGGAGAAATATATATTTTCAAAAACAAAGCGACTCGCCGGCGTTTTCCGACGATAAACGAAATTGAATCCCCGCGTCCGATGCGTTGCGAGACACGGGCGGAAAGGAGAGATGTTTTTCGGAATAACGCGAACACAATAAGAAACTCTTGGAGTTTTTACCCCCTATCCCTCCGACATTCTCCGGACTCATCTATCCTTCCACGTCCTTTCGCTGGAGAATTTGGGTCGTTCACTCCGGTACAAAAGAGTGTGAAGCTTCAAGAGTGGCGCGCGTGGCGCGACCATCTTTTCCTCTTTCACTTTTTTTTTTTTTTTTTTTTTTTTTTTTTTTTGACGCTGCAAAAGCGTTACTGTCTAATCTGGCAGCTCGTTTCATTTCCCCGGCGATTTGTCCCGCGGTTGCCGTTCTCGGAAACCGTTAAATCCGTAGAGGCAATTTGGATATTGCCTACGTCGCAGAGATGTGGCTTCTCTCTCTCACAGACTGTTGGTCGGAAGAGCACAATCGGCAACGTCGCGAAGAAAAGCGAAGAAAGGAATATAAGAGATACGTAACGTGGTCGGTGTAAATGTAAAACGTACGGAATAAGCGATATCTCCTATATATATATATATACATCGTACATATATATATATATACGCAGGTATAACCCAGATTCGAGAGCGTAGATATTCGCTTTTCTTCTCCCGTTCTAATCTAATCCTAAGTTATATCTTTGTGCGCGCGCGAGATTTCGCGCGCGCGTTAAGGCATGACAAAGCGCGCGTCGTCCGGGGAAAGGGAGATGATAAAGCGCGGTCGTAATACTTTTGTTAAAAAGATAGGTATCTGCGTTCCACGCGTGAGCTTACAAAGCGGATGTTGCTTATTTATCAACTATTCGCATCGCGTCGCACTCACACCCACACTCGACGGTATCGAATAAAAAAAAATCATATAATCCACTCCGCTACATCACACCCCGAGCAAGAATTTCACGTACGAAGCCCGGACCCGTCGTCATTTTCGCGCGCGAAGTTCGTCGACGCCTCCGACGACCGAAAGTTTGTCGCAACTTCGAACCACTTGACATTATCTGTTTAGGGACGTCGTAATCCACCAACAGGCGTGAATAAGCGATAATTAGCTACCCTTGATAGTGCTTAAGAAACTTTGCAACACATGCACTTATTATTACCCGCCACCACCGACACGTCTCGTTGAAATATTTTCAAAGGAAATTTCACTGTCACCGTAAATGAATGGGGTAACGATGGAATTTCCGCCTTTCTCCAATATTTTTCCATTAATCTTACTCTCTCTCTCTTCCCGTCGGCAGATGGGTTAAAAATAGTGGGATCCGACGTGCGGCATTGAATTATTACTTATTGTTAGTCACAAAACGCCGCCGGAAGAGAAGTCGCCGTTTTTTGTTTCGTTATTATCGCATCTGAAAACGCGGAAATCTTCAACGCGAGGGAAAAAAAAAGAAGAGCAAGAAAATTAGTTACACGACCAGCAAGAAAAATTCGCTAAGCCAATTGAGACTTCGTTGATAAAGTAAAAAAAAAATTAGTAAACTCGCATTTTTCTTGCTGCCCCCGTAGTAGCAAAACTTTTTTTTCCGTGAATGATTGTTTCGCAACGGTGGTTTCTCTTTATATAACACACACACACACACACACACACACATACCGCGCTGAATAACAGTTGGTATTTATCGGTAAAAGTCGTGTAAATCTGTGTGTGGAATGTTTCAGATTCAACGAACACTGCCACAGGTCCGATTTTCGTGGCGCCGGTTGGAAATCAAACGGCCGCGATCGGCCGTGAAGTCGTCTTTTCCTGCACCGTTCACAACATAAGCATTCGCAAGTACAAGGTAAACGCACACAAACCGACCTAGAGCCGATTAAATTCACGCGCTCGTTCACCGTGCGCGCGCGCCGTTGATG
Organism: Pseudomyrmex concolor; assembly: GCA_014839585.1. Taxonomy (NCBI): domain Eukaryota; kingdom Metazoa; phylum Arthropoda; class Insecta; order Hymenoptera; family Formicidae; genus Pseudomyrmex; species Pseudomyrmex concolor. The sequence goes on from QVOB01013985.1 coordinate 9,601, forward strand.
GCACTTGATCCCGGCGTAATGGCATTTGAACTGCGCCAAGCCGGATTGCGTTTCAAACACCGAAAGGGTCGCTTTTACCCGACCCCGTTTGATTCTGTCACATTAGCGCGGCTGTTGCGGAAATGTTGATTTCGATGATTTATGAATGAATCTTCGTCTCCGGAGCGGGCACGCACTCCGCCGAAACACAGATCCTAAACGGATCGGAAACCGATCGGATTTTTTTGTTTTTTTTTTTTTTTCGTTGCGAAGCGAAAATTGGAAAGGACAAGGAATTACGATGACAAAACGTAACGTAACAAATGTTCGCGCCATCCTGATATCGCAAACGTAAGGGGTCACGTAGTGTGTTGCCGGCGACGTGCCACGCGGCAAAATTGAATTGCCGCGCGTGAAGAATTCCACCCCGTAAAAGTAGTGTCCCTTTTTCTTTTTGCCTCGCGCCAACGTGCGCTTAATCTTCATATCGTGTCACTTCGCTACGTCACAAGAGTGAAACAAGACAAAGCCAACGACGGAAGTAAAACAAATCGCGGTTAGATCGAGTCGAAGCGCTTTTGCGTTTCGCGAAACTTGTCTCTCGCGAAATTCGGTCCCGAAAAAAAAAAAAAAGGGAAACGCGAAGAAAAGGAAGACCGTTTCCCCTCTTTGCCGCGAAGATGCGGGAGAAACGGAGCAAAAGGTCGTGGCAAAAGAGAGAAGCGCCTTTCTCTCTCTCTCTCTCTCTCTCTCGCGTCCTAATTTTCTTACGTATTTACATTCAAGTTTTCGTCTCTCTCATTTGGCAGTCCTTTCTTTCCGCATTCATTTGTATTCTCTCTTTCCCTCATATAATTGCACTTTAATTACTTTAATAAACTTTTTACGACCAACTTTTTTTTTCTTTCGCATATTTATTAAGCGCTCGGGAACAATTGCCCCCCCCCCTCTCCCCCGATGCTGCATTATCGCGAGAGAAGAAAACGTGTTGGGAAAACGGTGTTCTGCATTCGCGTCGCGTCGCGTCGCGTCGTTGATTTTCAGGTCGGTTGGCTGCGCGCCTCGGACCAGACGATTCTCTCGATCCACACGAGGATCGTGACGCATAATGCACGTATCTCGGTCTCGTACGAGAGCGGCGGAAGTTCCGTGTCCGGCGGCGCGTCCGGCGGCATCTTCGGGGTGACGGGAAGTAGCCAGGCCACGGAGGAAGTCGTCAACGGCACGTGGCGTCTGCATATACGCCAGCTGAAGGAGTCCGATAGAGATTGTTACATGTGTCAGATCAACACCAGCCCGATGATATCCGAACTCGGTTGTCTCGACATACACGGTAAGTGTGTGCGTATATGGGTTTGGATTCTTATCTCTCGTATCTCCCCTCGTACGTTTACGACGGTGTGTAAGATAATTGTCTCAATGACCGGACATGCTCTCTAAATTTTTTAGAGTGAAAATCCGGCCTTTTTTTTACTCTAATCATCAGAGTCACTGACTAGTTCACTTCATGTAGAGTCAATATTCACTTCAATAGAGT
>QVOB01013986.1:0-13009 GCA_014839585.1 Pseudomyrmex concolor
CACACACACACACATGACACGCAGTGTACAGTAGCTTATTACATCACGGTGCATCCTTCAATTATGCATCGCCTCGACAAACGTATGTTATTACTAATCGCTTCGAACCGTAAATCATGCAATAAATGCTCTCTCGAACTTACACTGTGTAGACAACTCGTCGCAAACGTTATAATTCGGTTTAATTAAGTTTGATAAATTTGTAGCGAGTGTAATGAAATTTGCATAGATATGAATACTTAATTGCGGGTTTAATTTATAATTCTCGCTCAGTAACACCGGTGCCCCTCTTATACGGCAATTTTAATACCGACGGTCGCCCGTGAAATATATGGGTAACGTACGCGTGTTATACGCGATCTAACTGCATAAACAATAAGGATATATGTTTTGATATACTCATTGAGGTTTTGTTTTTTAGCGCGTGAATTCTGGAGAATCGGAAGCGATCGGAAAGCGCGTTTAGTTTTCGCAACGACATAACAATTTGTCCGTTTAGCAGTATCGGACTTCTTGCTCAACAGGCGTGCGTTTTCCCTCTTCTCTTAATTTCCGCGCTTGTTTCTAACAAGCGAAGCTCTCTCGCTTGCTCGCTCGAAAATAACGCTCGTCGTTAAAAACATATTTATTCCCGCGCGCGAACACGAGAGAGCGAGAACGAGCGCCCGAACGAACGTGATGGTGCACAGATTATGTGCTCGGCACTTGGAACTACCGAGAAAATAGTCTCTCTCCAACGATCTCTCGCCCGTTATCTCTGTTTAAGTAAAAAGCGTAATTGCAAAGTGTTTTTTTTTTAGGGGGAAGAGGAGAAAATATATTTCGCTGGAAACCTTTTCTCTATTTTTTATTCTCGTGTTTCTTAATTATTCAACGTGCAACGCGAGAGTTTCGACGAGATTTCTGTTTCTCGCTCCAGGTCCGCGGAGGAAATAATGACGATGCTGCTGGAAGCGTACGAGGAAGGCGTAGGCGGAAGCTGGGACGGCGGCAGGATTGTGTGGAGCGTGCGTTACGCGTTCGAGGGCGAGGAGGAGAACGATTCGCAATTGACTGGCGCTGATCAGCGGATGCAGCAACGCCAAATGCAGCACCATCATCATCATCATGTCGAGAAGCGGAAGCTGCAGGCGCGGCTCGAGATACAGAAGGATGATATACAGGCCGTGCTTCCGATCTCGAAGGTAATGCAAGATGTAAAACGTTAATTCTGCTTGGCGCCGATGCAAATTTGCGAAATAACCAATCAAACAGAGAGAGAGAGAGAGAGAGAGATATAAAACAAGATCGTAATGTGACTTTGCATCTCGTGACGTCAAAATCTGCAGCGTGACTGCAGTGTGGCGGATCAAGAAACTTTAAGATGTCATAGGAAAAGTAGTAGTCGAAGGATTTTTAAGGCTTTGGCCAGATTTTGGCTTTCCTCCGTCGGTTGCGGTTATTTTCATCGCGCTCTTCCGTTTCTCTTTTCACCCTGCCGGTAAAAATCCCTCCCGGAGAAAGAGTTCGCGACGATCAATACGGTTGTATATCGATCACCCCGTCGTCGCGCGAGAATCTGTTTCCGCTCGGTCGGCCAATCTACGGTCCTCTCTCTCTCTCTCTCTCTCTCTCTCTCTTGCAAGCATCAAGACGTCGAACGAGGCGAGAAGAGAGGAGAGAAAAAAAGGAAGAAGGAACGTAGACGGCGTGAGTAAAAGGAAAAAGCTCCGACCGGTAGGAAGAGAGAAACGAGGAAAGAAAACCGACAAAGGATAATACTTTTTCTCTCTTTCGGCTCCCAGGGCGAGCGAGCTCTCGCGCTACCGACGCTTTTCTCCTTCGGCTTTTCCGCACGTTCACCATAACGACGATATTTTCAGCCGCGACGAAATTCCCATCGATACAGCGGAGAGTCGATCGCACGGACTTCCATTTCGATTTAACGGCGGCGACGCAGCTGCTGTAACAACGAATCGTAATGAAATTTTCGATTGCCGAGATGAGAGAGATGGACAGAGCGGTTGGAACTCGACCACATCTCCGCGGCGATTTACTAGACATATATATCACATATATGTATATATATATTAAATTGAGTGAAGATGGCTTTTCCGTTCTGCTAAAATATATAAAACACCTACACAACCACTTGTTTCGTGGTGTTCGATAGTTCATTTCGAATCTTTAACAGAGTCGCGCGTATATAATTGTTCCTAAGAAAAAACACTTGTAAGAGATTAATTCGAATATCTGAAAAAGTAATCGCGGCTCTGGCATTTGTACGCTTATCAACTTCGCATTTCTCAGCGAGTGCTCGTCTTCGCGCAAATGTTAAATTGAATTCGACGCCGCGCCACGCTGATGAGTTCGATCTTAACATTCACGGTGTTGATGGATAACACGCGCGCGAGCAGTCGAGCACGCGCGGAAGAGAAGAGGACGGTCGAGAAAAGAGGTCTCTTTTAATTAAAAACTTTTGCTCGCAGTCTCACGCGCACGCGAAAGAAGCGAGCAATTAGACTGAAGATAATCAAGAAGCGCGCACCGAGTTTCCGACAACTTTCCGCGAGCGAGCGAGCGAGCGAGCGCGCGCGCGCACGGCGCCTTCAAAGCGATATGTAAACGAATTAATTACCTAATTTATCAATTAGTAGACCTCTGACACGCGCGCGCGCGCGCGCTTGTTTTGCCCGCACTGCAGAAATTTATCAGCGTAATAGCCCGTGTATTGTGTACATTTTATGCACGGTAACGTAAAACTCTCTTTGCGCTCTCTCTCTCTCTCTCTCTCTTATTTTTCTTTTTATGTTTCATAATTGATATTTTTTGTTAATTTCTTTATATACTCATTTTCTTTTTTTCTTGCTTATTACTTTTGTTATTTTGATTATTGTTCTTTTTTTTGTTTATATTCCACCTGAGAAGACTTTTCCAGAATGTCTAGTAAATAAAGCAATATCATATCATATCATATCATATCATATCATATCATTTTCTTCTCTTTCTCTCTCTCTCTCTCTCTCTGTCTCTTTTGTTTTCCGCTCCTGTACACGTTTTCCTGCGCCTTTGACGTTATTATACGTTGAAAATGTTTTTTGCTCTCCCACGGACTCGGGAAATAATTTCGCGATCTCGAGAGAGGCTGAAAAGAGCAACTTCCTCCCTCCCTCTTTCTCTCTCTTCCCACGCGTTTTCGTTTTCGTATGCATATAAAAAAATAATTTTACCGTTTCAGAAGGTATAGACTTGCATGTTTAATTCATACATCAAACTTTGCGCATACCGTATTCCGTTTTGGTTGTGAAAGGATAAGTTAATCTATTACAATATTAAGGCGAGTAAAATATAAATGAATACAGCTCGAAATAAAGGACATTTGTGTGTTCGTCTCTCGCGAGGGAGTCAGTCAGAAGAAGTCACACACGTGCGTATCTCGAATTAAAAAATAAACGTTAGTTAACTATCCGAAAAATATTATGTGCTTCTTTCGTGTCGGTCTCGGCGAAAAATTCCCTCGGACACAAGTCCGGCGCAAATCGATTAAATGTCACATTGGACTTTTATAACGCGCACCGGAGAGCTGTATTTTTTCTTTTTCTTTGGAAAAACTCTCCCGCGAACCTCTTTGTCGGACTCGTTCTGCAAAAATCATAAGCAAGCACGTTTGGATTTTGTTCGAGTTATGAAATTTAATATCCGCCACTTTTAATGTTGCGTACGTGTGTCTTTCGGATTTCTCCCGGCACGGAATAACGAATTTTATTTTTGTTCACAATATCGTATACGCGTACGATTGTCGTGTTGCGAACAAAAATAAAATAACTTTTGTGCGTGCGGTATATTCGTGCACCGCGATATCGTAAAAATTTGCGCGAATTTCTCTGCGGAAGAAAACGTATGACAAAGAGAAGAAAGAAAGAAAGGAAAAGAGAGAGAGAGAGAAAGAGAGAGAGAGAGAGAGAAAGAGAGAGGGAAAGAGTTATGGCTCGCATTTGAGGGTAAGCCACTTTTACCGTCGTGAGAGAACACAAACATCCGTCTATACTAGGCGCGATGTGGTAGTCGCGCTACATCGGGATGCCAAGCGAGCTATGCAGCCAGGAACTGCATCGCCCCGGCGTCAGAGATTTAAATTCTCTCGTGCAATATCCGAGCCGTTTGATGTTCCTTCCAAAGGCCGCGGCGGCAGCTAGTACGGAGCCAACTTCGAAATGGCTTACTGGACCCTCGCCGACCGACCCTTTTGCGGAGCGATCCCCCGCGTTGACGAACTACTACCGGGAAAGCGCATGAACACACACACACACACACACACACATACACATACGCGCGCGCGAGCGAGACGCGTGTACATACATATATGTAAGTGAACGTAAACGCAAGTGAAGTAATTTCCACGTGTACATCGTGTGCAGCAAGACTGCGCATGCATGTCCTCGGCGGTTGTAAAGCAACCGCACGTCAGACGGAGGACCACGCAAATCGTGAGCCCTTCGTGAGCTCTTTATACACGAAAGAGAACTTGTTTAACTGTTGGAAATTGGATTGTTTTTCTCGAAGATAAAGATATAATCCTTAGTTCGTGTGAAAACTTCGAAATACTTTCTCGAGCGTATTTAAGCTACAAAATGTTTTGCGGAAAAATTAAGAATTGAGAAAGAAAATATTAAAATAATTTGTAAGAAAGGAATTACGTTGTTTAATATTTTTCTATTCTTGTGATTTTTATAGTTTGATATTTCTTTCTTTCTTTCTTTTTTTTTTTTTTAATATTCTTTACATTCCCTTTTTTTAATATTCTTTACATTCCCTTTCGCTGTTTCAGCGAAAAGAAGATGAAATTCAGGACAAAACGCCGTAACAGTTATGAATAATGTATAATAGCTCTATCAACGTTGGAAGTTATAGAGAGAAAGAGAGAGAGAAAGAGACGCGCGCATATATTGAAATATACGCAAATTTCAATCACACGCTATTGAAAATTGGGAGAGGGTGTATAGGCGAATTTGAATTTCTCTGTGTGTAACAACAGGGATGTGTTTTTGTCTTTTCGCTTTTTAGAACTGGGAGGTGATGAATACGGCGGTGTTGACGGGCCGTCAGGTGTCGCAGGGAATGAAGGTTTTCATCGTGAGCCAAGCCGGGACGGTGGCCGACGTCACGCTGCAGTCGTCCTGTCATTCCGACGACGAGAGCGTACTCAAGGTAATTGCTTTTTAATTCACGACCGTTATCGAAGTGCCCGATTGAGAGAAAATCTCGGTCTGTTGTGCGTAGGATTTCGATCGGTTTCTTTTTCTTTCTTTATCGATCGTTTCACGTAAATTTGTAGGTATCCTCCTCGTGCAGCAGCGTGTACGTGGACGGATCGGAGATTAGAGGTTCCAGCAACGCGTCCGTTCTCGTCAAATACGGCACGTATACGGGCTTGGCAAGATTCACCGTGTGGATGCCGGAGTTTCCTCTGGAGGTAAACGTCGACGACACGCGACTTAGCCAGATAAAGGGCTGGAAGGTACCGGACGAGCACATGACGGGCGCCAAGAGCAAACGCAGTCTTCTGAACGCGACGAAAACGGACGAGGAGCAAACGGAGATTACCTTGCCGTCGGGATCACCGCCGCCGGTGACCGCGCGGGCGAAGAAGAGAAGCGCCGTCGATCTCGAGGAGTCGATAGAGGATACGTCCATGAACGTGGACGATCCGGACGCGATCTTCGACGAGGACGATCACGACGAGCGATTTCGGTCCGGGAACGAGCACGGATGGGACACGATCAACTCCATCGATCGGAACGCGTCGCCGGCCAATTGCAAGCTGCGCTTCCAGCAGAGCCCGGTCGAGGTGTACGCGCGATTTATGGCGAACGATCACGATTCGGGCAGAGTCTCGTACTTCGTCAATCGACGCACTTGGCTGCGCGTCACCGATCTCGTGGTGGGCGGGCTGCGCGTTTCCGATCCCAGGATAGCGACGCTTCTTCAGGGTAGATTGGTGCAGGGACGCGGAGTGGGTCGCACAGAGATGCAAGTCGTCTCGCCGATCACCGGTAGAGTGATCGGAGCGAAAGAGATTCGGGTCTGCAATGATCGCGTGTCCGTGATGCGTCTGTCCGTCCGGGTGGTGTCCGGTCTTCAGCTGAGTATCAGTCCCGACACTGCGATCGAGAACGGATATATCGCCGAGACGTCCATCACGAGAAGACTGACCGCTCAGTATCAGGTGAGATCTCATCTCAGGTGCTTGAAGTATTCTTTTTCCTTTTTTCTTTATCGACAAATTTGACGCGATTATCGCGCGTAACAGGAAGGCTTGCTGGACATCGACGTGGAGTTCTCGGATGGCACTCGTACACCTCTGCGAGAGATCGCCGTGAGCGATTACCATTTGAATGTGGATAGTCTGGATCAGGATGTCGTGGCGTTCGCGCCGATGGTTGCCTCGCATCATCCACGAGTCATCGCGGTTGGCGAGGGTCGCGGCGACTTGCTGCGCATCAATCTTCAACTGGCCGAGTCCTGCCGCGCAACTGGTCGACGGACGAGCAAAAGCTCTCAGAGAACGACCGTCGCCCCGTTGGCGAGCGCGTTGGCCAACGTCGAGGTGGATTTCGCCTCGAGCGAGATGCCGAATCGACCGGAATTCGTGCAAAACGACGGCGGTGGTACCGTCGGCTCCCATCACCACAGGGAACGTAAACCCAGCCGAGGCGAAATGGCACCTGATCTACATGACATTCTCATCGGTAAATAGACCCTGTTCCCCTTTGCTGCTCTTTCTCTCTTCTCACTCTTTCTTTCTCTCTTTTCTCTGTCGTTTTCTCTTCCTCTTCCTATTTTCCGTTCTTTTCTACGCTTTATAACTGCCACGTAGCGCATGTTACGCACTTCGTTCTGCATTTCTTTAGGGAAAACTTTCTTCACGAGTTCGCGAAACCATTTGGCTTTTCGTGCTCTGCACAAAGTTTTCGCCTGCCTGCCTGTTTATGCGTGACCTCTCCCCGCGGTTTCCCTTCCGTAACTGATAGTCTTCCCCTTTTGTGCTGAATGTCAAATGCGTCTTTTTCTAAGAATAAGTTGCGACGCAACGCGCTCGTTATTATTACAGGTCGCCGGAGTACTTAGCGACTTTTGTCATTCTTTTAAGATTTCCATTATCGCTCGAGGAGGATATAAATCGCTGTATTTTTACAAAGCGATGAATAAAGTCGTTTCAACGGAGAAAAAATAAAAAATAAAATCGCAAAGTGCACATTCAGTTGTTCTCTCTCTCGACATTGTGCATGCCCGGATAGCATGTCTGGCCGCTGTCTAGCTCTAGAGGGGTCGAAAAGGGAAAAAGAAAAAAAAGAAAAGATAAAAGATTCTCAGGCGGCTCTTCAACTCTCAGCACAAAACACCTTGTCTCACTCTGTCCTCTCTCTCTTTCTCTCTCTTTGTTTTTCTGTGCAAAGGGTTACCGCTGAAAGACGAGAAAGACGGGCACGAGCACGAGCCTTTGGTGCAGGCACGGCAGCATCGCACGGCTATAGCTAATGGCATGTCTTCAGGGGGTATGGGCGGCGTCGGCGTGCGACACCACGGCGTCGGGGATCGTATGAGTCCGCTCGAGATCGGGATGTACGTGCTGCTCGCGGCGTTCTGCTTCGCGATCGTTGTCTTTGTCGTCTCCTGCGTGGTGTACGCCAGCAAGTTCAAGCCGCAGCCGCCGGACTCGCCGATGACCGGTGCAGCTGTGCCGGTACTCTCCGGCGCGGGTGCGAGAGCGCGCGCTGCCGCGAACCAGCTGGCCTCCGGCCGACGACCGCCGCGCGAATCGACCACCAACGCACACGACTGGGTATGGCTGGGTAGGGCAACTCTCGAACGAGCTGCTTGCGGCCCGCAACAGGTACGTGAGTCGTGTGATAACTTGCGCGAACCGTTGTATTATAATTGTCATTGGATGATCATCGTTCAAAAACTAATTTCGAAACGTACGCACTGGCCAGGTACGCGTGACAAGTAATCCGCTGGCCGGCGAAGGCGAAGCCGAGAACGAATTGGGCACGTGTTTCGACAATCCGAATCACATCGAGTTACCGTCCGCCAATCAACGATCCAACGGCGGTACCAGCGGGAGTACCAGCGGCGCCATCGACACCACGACTTACTGCAAGAAGGACAGAATGGTGAAGAACAGTTCCACGGCGAAATGCGTAACCAAACCGTCCGCGATGATAACTCCGACTCCCGCTTCGACAACAACCACGACGATGTCGATGGTAGCTCTGACCACCGCGCGAAATGAGTAATTATTTATATTGAATATTATTATTTTTTCTTCTTGCATGAAATGTTCAATGTTTTTGAAGATTGAATAAACACTCTTCCGTAATTACAACGATATCGCTTGCAGCAATGATGATATTCCTCCGCCCTTGCCGCCGCACGGAGTGCCGGCCACGACATCGATGACCACAGCGACGACAACGACGAACGGCACGAGCAACGTGAGCAACGGCAACAACGAGGATTACAAACCGCCGGTGCCGCCGCACAGGAACACGGGAGTGAATATGCGGTTGCCGGAACCTCGTAAGCATCGCCACAGGGCGTCAAGCGGCAGCAGCGGCGGCAATCACGGGAATAATCATCGTCACAGCAGCAAGCAGCCGTTGCAGCAAACGAATCATCACATAGTCAAGCCGCATGGGAAACCACGGGTGGACAACGCGAACAAACAGAACGGCGAGGACGAGGAGTTCGTGGAGCTGGTGAATCACGACGACAACAATAGGCATCTCGCAAAAGACGCCAGTAGATCCCGGGAAATCAAGAGGGCGACCATAGTCGGTAATCCAATGTACTCGTCGTTCTCGACCCCGCTGTCGTCCGCCATCGTCTCCACTGTGAATTCGTCTACACCTACTGGCGGCGCGGCCTCGTCCACCACGACGTCCCCGCCGTCCTCGTCACCGTCCGCTTCCTCCACTTCCTCTTCCGCTTCCTCCTCTGCCTCGTCCTCCTCCCATGATCAGGAGGAGTCGGTCGCGCTCGACGACCTCAATTTGGGCATGGACTATAACCAGATCATGCAGTACTTCGACAACTTGAAAGAATCGAATGCCTAGGTGGGGCAGTTCGACCTTCTCGAAGGTCGTGTAGTAGTCAACGTCGATACGAAACAGAGGGATCCTCGAGAATTCGCGACAGCTCTCGCGGGAACGAAGATTCCGGCTACATCGAGGACAATGATAAAACCCGAACGTTTCGTATTTTAGACTATAATCTAGTCAGCTTCCTATAGCAGCACATTAAGAATAACGCGCAAAGAAAAAAATAACACACGTCACACACACATACACGTACATACACTCTCATATTAATGAAAAACTAAGAGAAAGCTAACTTCTTCACGTAAGATTCCATATAATCCCCCTGACGATTTATTACGACCGCCAGCAGGTTTTTCGAACGCAGTAGGTGAAAGTTCCTGTGAATTTACGATATAATTTGCCGTGATAATAGTCCTATTTTGTCCCGTGTGTCGATAACTAATGAGATATACGTAAATTGATAATAAGAGATTAAGAGAGATTGTACATACAATTATATATGAATGTTTTATCATACACGCAAAGAGATGTGTATTCTTGTCTCTTTTTAGAAGTTTTTTTTTGTTTTGTTCTAATTGCGACGTTATCAGAAATTAAAATGCAATATCTTTTTCTCTTTCTTCCAATATGACTCTGCTCTTTCTCGTTCGCAAAATTGTACCTCATTTCGATATAGCTTTAATTATTTCCCATTCTGACTGACAATGTTTGGACATTGTGTTCTGTCGTATCGCGAAAACTTTCTGGCGTAATAAATAGTCGGAGCACTATTCGTACACGCAAGAGGCTTTAAAAAAAAAATAAGAAAAAAAAAACTGACGGTGGCCAGTGGGGTAAATCGCTCGCTCGATGACGAAGATCCGTCGACACAACGTTTCCGTTCTTCGCTGCGAGCTTTCCTTTTGTTTCGCGCGGGAATCGTCGCTGATCCCCGCACTTGCCCTCGCTCCTTCCCCTGCGCGTGCCATCTCTCTCGCTCAAGATCCTTCCTCCGCTAACACGGACTCCTATCCCTGGTCGGGCCGCGAGACGAGTACTCGAAATGCTCGTTCGTATTTTGATCGCGTACGTGTTCAACATGCATATAAGATGAGATGCGAAGGATTTTCTACTTTATATACCTTTGTGCGAATGTTCTACATCGAATTTTGTGCCATAACTTACGCTATTCGAGAAGATTTAGAATTCCGCGAAATAGTCTCGTACAAGATTTACGGAAAATTATAGCGAAATCCTTCGTGAAAAACTTGCGCTTATCGGGTGAGCGAATAACTTTCGCAATTCAAAGAGACGTTACTCACAAACGAGAATCTATACCGGTTTAATATTTCACAGAATTTTATATATTGATCTTTTATTTTTGTTTTTGTTTCTCCTCACTCTTGCTCATTCGATCTTCATTCATGTACACTAAGCTTTTGTAAAATACGTAAAATACGCGCTTGTAAAAACGAGTTCAAAAAAAAAAAATTCATCAAGTGAAAACTGCCAATCGGATTCAAACGAAAACGTGATACGTACGATCAAAGTAAGACGAAGCGTCTTCGACTGACTTGACCAGGTCGCAACGGAGATCATATTTATTCGATCGATCGTAACGTCGTAATGTTTGTAAATTTTGCTTCGTATAAGACTGTGGTGTACATATTATATATTATATAATTATGTATGTAATAAAATGCGCGCGCGCATGTTAAATTATGGACTTACAAATGGCTAAAAAGTAGAATCACGAGAATCGTTCCACACCGTGTGTGTCGTTCGACGAGAAAAGAGAGAATAAAATATACGTATCGACGTATCGAGAAAGAGAACGTGAACGAATGAAAAGACACGCGTATACGTTATTATTATTATTATTATTATTATCATTATCATTATTACAACAACACTACAACGTTCTCTAATGTAATCGTCTTCGAATTACCTTTCGCGATCCTCGAGATTCTGTGTGTGAATTCTCTGCAATCGTTTTTATCGGCAATTTTTATCACGCTGCAATTTTCGTCATGTGAAATCACGCATCCCACACACGCGTGCGTGCGTGTGTGTGTACATCGGTTTGCGAGATCGATGTATCGCGTGAAGCATCTCTCACCTTAGGTACTAATATCTAGACAAATTATCCTTCTCCATGTGTATCGATATATTCAAATACGATATCCAGACACATACGATATATCTTATAATTGCATTTTTTGCTTTCCAACATATTTGTATCTAGGTACCATATTATTGATGTATCTGCTATGAGATATACGTGTACTATGTATATTGTATATACATATATATATACGCGTGTCATATCAAATGTATATGTATATTGTAAATTTGCTATAAAAATAACGCGTTTAGAGTTGGTTGAAATGTGTGCGTTTTTTGTACAGATATTGAGAAGAATGTCTCATTTCGTTTAAGAAAAGAAAAAAAAAAAGGAAACATATCTATTTCGTTATTTAGACGTTCTCTTTTTATTAGGCAATAATCCGTTGCGAGATGTTCAATATTTTTAGCAATATTCGAGATGTATCGAAAATATATACGTTTCAACATTTTTGACATCATGTATTTGACATGTGTATGAAAGAAAGTTGTTTCGAAAAGAGTCAACAAGTCTCTATATCTCACTCTAGGCACACTTTCGTCGTGTGATTCGCGTTGTACCTAGATACAAAGAAAGTATATCGATACGTTAGAGAAAAAAAGAGTGCGAAAGAAAGAAAAATACAAGAAAGAAAGAAAATTCTCTGTGTATGTTCTTCCGAGCCGACTGGAATAGCTGCGGAGCTCGCGTAGTCGCGCATCTCGTTGTTTTCCATAAATATCAACTGATTAACCGCGAAGAGCGATCGAGTGAAACGAGACGACAAAAAGACAGACTAGATGTGAAGTGAGCGACCTGCTTCAAGGAATCAACCGGAAAAAAATCTATAACCAACTTACGCATTTAACGCGTTTAAATATGTATGTATAATTCTGTAAGTTGTGTGTGTTGTAATTAGCACATCGCGTGTGGAACAATATAGTGATATGATCGTCCAAACGATTGGGCGAGCACGCGGCGCTTCGTTGTTACGGATAACGTTGCGCGACAACATCGTGGAAGAATCGGAAACAACGCGCGTAAGATAAAAAGAAGAAAAAAAAGCACAGTTCGTCAAGAATCTAGTCTCTTATAGCATAATTAACTATAATATATGTATACAGATATTATTGATTAATATTATATATATATATGTGTGTGTGTGTGTGTGTATGTGTATAATATTAATCAACGTAAAATATGTAATGTACGTTGCCTTTGCTCGATTGATAATATCTTGATTGCCCCGCGGTCACCGTCCGCTAACAAAAAACAAAAAAAAAGTCCGTACACTCGTATCCCGCACTTAATACCTGTCGTCTTAACTGTCAGACTTTGTAACAACGCTGTAACATCAATCGGAGTGATTGCGACACCAAAGCAATTCTGACACGATGAACATTTTTGCGCGTTCAGAGATTTTGTTTTTTAACATTTATTTATTTCTCGGTAGTTTGTGTTATCGTCATATTGATTTTTTACGTGTGTCACGCTCAGTTTAATTATCTTCACACGCAACAAGATGGATGGTTAAATGTGAGATATAATGAGTACCTAGTCTAGTTCAGTGTCGACTAATTGCTCCAGTGATTAATTTGTTTTTTCTCCTTTTTTTTAACAAACGGACGGAGAAGCGAGACTCGAACATGGCTTGAAAAGACTTGTACGAAATATCATATCCGAATACCGAGCGAGATACAGACACCCCGCGTTAATCGTAATCATTAAACCACCGAGCTCGATGTAAAGACGCCCTCGGTGATTTATCATGGATGCCATAGCGTTTAATTAATCTTACTGAGAATGACCGGAGTCAGTGGCTTGTATGTTTAAATAATGCGCATAC
>QVOB01013989.1:0-14176 GCA_014839585.1 Pseudomyrmex concolor
TTTCTTTCTCTATCTCAGTATTTCTCGGGAATACACTCGGACGAACTACTTGCGATCTCTCCCGCGGCTAATAAATCGCAAACAAATTCTATCGCTTATTCTTCCTTGCCTCTGTGTATTCTAGTCAAAGAATTCCAACGGAGAAAGTTCAAAGATCTCGGAGTTCAAGAAAGTCAAGGATATCTATAACGTTTAAGTTTAAGTCAACACGTTCGGATATTACATTTTGAATCTTGGATCAAACAGGGATCGTAAATCTTGAAAGAATTGAAATAAAATATATTGTAGCATCTAAAATGACTTAAAAAATGAATCTAAAAATAAAATTGTCTGCGAGAAATTATAAAAAATATTGTTTCTTCTTCTATTTCCATTTATAACGATCTTTTTTCTCCGATTTTTCTAGAAAAAATATACGAATATTTCATGTCAAAGCTAGAAACTAATTGTGCGAATAATATCTGTATTTCAGTTACTTCAAGTGCGTGCACATTGAAAAAGGTTTGGTGTTCAGATTTGGATCAAGTCGAAATTAATGTAAGTGATCGAGTCGTCTGCTTTCCGGTTGGACAGATCACGACGCGATTTCCGGTGCTGCATTTGGGGAAGAGGGATATGAGGGTGAAGCGGAAAGAGGGTTCACAGTTCGTCGGAGCGGTTAACGATCGTCAACACCGATCGTCGACGAGGCGAGAAATCGTCATCGTCGCGTTATAATGAGCGGAAACGAATCGAACGCGATGACAACGCCATCGTCATCGCCGCCGCTGCCGCCGCTTGTCAGCGTCCCTGTCTCGTTGGACTCTTCCGACACGGATGAAGAGGAGGGTGAGCTAGTGATTTTGACCTCTCCAAAGCGCGAGATCGACGATATGAGTCTGTCGGCCTTGACCTCGGAGTGCGGGCTCGATGATATAGACCTGGTGAACGGGCCAAATCCTTGGCTTCCAGCCTACGGCTTCCAGTTACAGCATCATTCCCATTTCCAGCCGCTCATAGAGGATATACGGACTAATGGTTTGTACGTTACTGTTCTCTTTCTATCTATTTTTCTGTTCCCCACACGCGTATTTACTTTATGTGCTAACAATCTGTATCAATTCAATACCCATTTATTTCATCTTGCCTTATTATCTTTGCAAGTAGTTGCAATTAATTGCCTCGGCAAAAATAGCAGAAACACTCTTCTAAGATAATCTTGAATGCAAAAATGACTTGTCTTTCTGTCTCTTTCTGTCTATCGTGTGTGAATTTCCGTTCTGAGAGTGGTTAGAACAACAGTCTAAGATACTGTTAGATCGTCCTTTGATGTAGGCGTGATTATAATGATCTGAAGCATTACGCCGCGATTAAATCTTTAATTTCAGTTCAGGAAGTGTAGGTATAGCTTAGAAGATTTTATAGAATATTTGATTTAATTAAAAATATTAGTTGAAGATTTTTGAACATAGTTCTCGAGGATTTTATTTATTAATATAATACTTAAAAAAGATGTTTTATATATATACATATATATATATTTTAATTATTTTAATATTTATTATATGTACGAAAATAAGTCCTTTTCTTTATTAAATTTTAGAAATCGATCTCCTCTCCTAGATATATATTAAATTATGCACATAAATCAGATATAGAAATTAATACTGACATAAAGATCGATTAAAAATTACAATCAGGAGACGATAAGAACGAGCAAGACACTTACGGAAGGTCAAGAACAACTCGATATGTTCTAGCTACTTTTTTGTTCACATTTAGATAGAAAGCAGCGTGGCATTAAGGTTGGTTATTAACGGACGATCTGTATGCAAGAGCCGTCTCGTTTTCTAGCTGTTGGAAATCGCAGTATAATGATATCAGCCTCGCTGCTGATATTTAGAGCGTAGTAGACGAGGCGGTGGCTTCAGGGAAGTTTCGAAAAGTTGTTAAGAGCAATTTCCCGTCTGATATAATACGCAGCTAAAAACGCGAACTGGTTATTCTCGATCATGATTCGATTATTGAGATCTGCGATAGCAAAAAACTGCTCGCGGCGATATTATTACCGATAATGATAATAGAAAATAAGACATCCAGACTCTTCTCACATTTACACATGTTTCCAGAATCCTGCTGTATTCTTGTTTAATCACATTCGTGCAGTCATGTAATTTAGAAGAGGTTTTTTGTTTCTAACGAGATCAGAACTTGAATTTTATGGCATCGAGTTCAGCATGATCGACAGCAATCAAGCGACTATCGCGTTACATGAAATGAAAAATAGAGAGTAAGAGTCTTGACTAAATGTAATTTCACGCGAAAAGCTGATCGCTCTGTTTAATTTATTTGCTTTGAAAGACTGATTTGCAAAATATAAAGGCGGTACATTTTTCCAATATAAAAATTAAATATATACACAATGTTTCTTTCGTTTTTCTTTCTTTTAGAAATTGACGTATTGTAAAATACTTGAATAAAGTACTTTAATATAAGTCTTTTCCAAAGACTTATATTAAAAATTTAAAGAAAAGAGAGAGAGAGAGAGAGAACTGATTATTTTTATGTAAGTCGCGCGGTTTATTCTCGTCCGTTAACTCATGGAACGGCAACAGGCAAACGACTGCAACAGGTGGCTCCGCCATGATATTGCATACTGGTGCGTGCCTCGATCTGCACTCGTGCAAGACAAATTGCATTTTAGCGGCCTGACGATATATCCGTTCCTGCAATCATTAGACCCGGCCTTGTGATAAAAGATATTTCCAATCGAATCGATGGTATTTGATAAACTCTTTTTTTTTCGCACATCTAATTTTATTAGAAAACAAGACGACTGTTTCTTTCTCGCGCTGTCTAACGCTCGCTTTCTGATGACTTTCGCTTATTTCTAATTTTAGAAATCAGCAGTAAGAAGAGAAAAAATATAGCAAAATTATTCGACTTAATGTTTTTTGTTGTCTTGATCTTTTAATTGCAGAGTGCGAAGAAGCGATGCGGCGCGTTGAACAACTGAACACTGCGCACGTACGCGACTTGTTACGCAACTATTTCAAATAAGATGAAAGGATAAGATAACACTTGACTTTTCTATGAGAGAGCGCGAACAGAGAGCGAATAGTTGCCCGCGGTTAGAGTGCACCGAATGCATCTTAACGCCGCGCCGTGCAACTATGCAACATCCCGTTCCCAGCAGCGACTAACTGTTCACGCCATCATTCACTGCGCGATGACGAAGAAGGTTTATGAACGTATAAATACTTTGCAATACTATATATTCTTTGTCGAAAACAGATACATTGAATCGATTTGTTACACCGGATACCTATTTCATATTATTTCAGTGTGTGTCAAAAACAAAATACATTTATATTTTTACATTATATATTTTGGAATTAATGAAATCAAAAAGGATAATATTTTGATATGCGTTAAAATGTAATCTAATACATGTACAAATTTGAATTCAATTCAATTTGAAAACTTATCTAGGATACTTGATTCGCATCACATATAGATGAAATACTTAGTTTACTCTCTCATGGAAATTAAAAACCGATAGTATTGTCATATAAAAGCGCGTTCATAAATATCTTGTTAAGTTAAGTAAATTAAGTCCGGCTGAATCAACAACGGAATATTATACAAGAGGTGGACGACCGACAGTTATGTTATCTTTCAACGTAATAATGGTTATACTTGTCAATAATAAATGAGTCACGATCTTTTCGTTGAGAATTTCACTTGCTCTCTCTGGGTAAGCAGCTGTGCCACACTTTCGACGACGAAATGACGAGACACAAGCGACGCGTTTACGCTTTGTTGTACACGAATTCCATAGCACCAAACAATGAATGAAGTAATACGCGAAAAATGTACGCGTAATGTATGGGGAGCTTGAACTAGAACGAAAATAAAGTATTTAACTAAATAAAAGCAAGTAAAATTATATTAAAAAAATACTAAAATAGAGAAAAAACTTAAATAAACAAACAAAACAAAATTTACTTGTATTTACTTTGAAGTTAAATTTTTTTGTTGAACTCTTTTTAATATTCAGTGTTGCATATTCAGTGTGTATTTCTTTTTGCAGATACGGTGCTAGCACAACAAGTAGATTTTTTAGAGACAATTCTGGAAGAGACATCCGATGATCTTCAGAGCGACTCAGATCGAAGTGGAACAACATATTGGTTGGGATCTGAGTCGGAAACCGAAAGCGTGATTCACATTAAAACAAGACAAAAATCTGCAGGTAAGGAAAATTTTTTAAGTTATAACATAGAGATACATAGCAATTGTAACTGTTATTATTGTTTGGGAAGTTATGGAATGCGCATTGACGATTTTATCTTGTTCTTTACTCGGGACAAAGATTGCGAAAGTTAGATATTGTTCATGCGCGATTGTTCTACTTTCTCTTTCTTCCCAACGATCTATCCTAATCTTCTTATTCATTAGATTCCGTAAATCTCTTTCTTTCTCTCCCTTTTATTACGTTGAATTCCTGATTGTGTGTCAAAATTACTTTTGCTTACACTATCGAGGTAGATGTCGATTAATTAAAAAAAAAAAAATGTGAAATCAAGTTTTGCTTGCCACATTTTTAAACATTTGCATTGTGTATATAAGAAATTAAATTAAATATGATTTTATATGCATTTTTATGTGCATTGTAAAAAAGATACAACTGCTTACATAAAATCAATCTTTGACAACAAAATGAAGTATAAATATGTATATATTGTACATGTATATATATTTATTACATGAAAACTGTCGTTTCAGTATATAAAATCGATGTTAGAAGTTGTTTTAAGTTTGTATTGTTGAGTATAAAGTAATTTAATTTATCTAAATTAAGCAAAAGAGATTCGTTAATTATAACTCAAGTACTTACATGATATTCTACTTATTCTACTGTACGTGTGCGCCTTTGAGCATGCATTCATTTTAACACGTTAGTTACTCATTGCAGTGTTTTAGGGGCATGTAATAATACGAGCATCTCTTTTATGCAATGAGTGTTTGAAATGGAAAATATAGAATGTTTACGTTTATTAAGAAGTAAATAAAATTGAAAATAGATGATTAAAGACAATAAAATATTAAATCAATTAAATTATAAATTAAATTATAAAAATAATAAAATATGTATACATATGTATGTATAGAGACGTATATAGACGTAAACAGGAAATCGCGGATGTTTAAATGTACTTTTTGTTTATTTAAATTAAAACATGATTGTCGAAACGTGATATCTGAATCGACACGACGGTCGACACGAGTCGATCACGTGTCAGTCGAGCATGCGACAGTCGCGAACAGCCAGCGATCGGTGCGTAGTGTGTAATGAGTACTGCTTCCGGTTGAATGAACCTTGACTTCCGGATGAACGGTGGAACGAAAGTAGCAACCATTAGATCGGATCACATCCGTGACTCGATATTGCGAAGTGGATCGTTTACTGTCGAATCTGTATATCTATCTTAACAAGATTCGCAACATTAAAAGCATCATGCGATCTGGATGTCGACAAAAGTAGGACATGCACGCACGTACTCACTGATTCGCTTATCTTGGTTTGGATCTTTTTGAGTTTTTCTTAGCGTGATTTTTTGTCGTCGTTCTTATTTTCTTTTCGTTCCCGAAAAGACGAGCGATTGGACGGCAGCGGCAGCGAATGCAACTCCGTGGTGCCGAAAAAACGGCGCCGTCGCGATCATCATCAGCAAACAACAACCTATGACGAGTACTTGGCGTCACCGGAAGGTTCCACCACTTCTTCCAGGTCAAGCTCATTGCTGCAATTCGAATCTTTGGAAAGGACATGCGCCACTTTGTCGCCGTCTAGCTACAGTTTCGATTCCTTGGAGTACTCTAACCGATCGAACGCCTCTCATCCGGAGAACGATTCACCCGACAGTCTGGAGCAGGATTACGACAGGCTGCTGCCAAATGGTTTTACCAGCTTGATGGATCATTCTCTAAGAATCAGGCCCTATCGCAGCTTCGAAAGCCTGAACACGTGTGAGAAAGACGAGCGTTTCGATCAAGCGACCATGTTGAATGGTTTGTATTTGAAACGAGACGCTGATTGTCTTCCGAATATCAGGAAAAACTCTCAGTGTCCAAGGTAAGATTTTATATTATATTATAACATTTTTATACATTATCTGGATATTTTTAAGTATGAGAATAAACTTTTAAATTTTGAATAGAAAATTCTTAACTAAATTTTTAGTAATATACTAATTTATTTCATTTTTATGTGATGATAATAGATTTCTTTTTCGAATTTTTTTTTAACATCGTAATATATTTTATATTATAAAAAACAAACAATTTATCATGTTTACAATGCGATCGGTTTTCGAAATATAACGCAGTTAAGTCTGTGTTTGTCTAAGTTGCAATTCGTCAGAATTCACAGAAAAACTTTTGTTTGTTATTCTTGGCATGCATGCACGCGTCATGTAAGATTCGTCTATTTTTACACGTTATATAAATAAAGATACACGATTATTATAATTATGTATTATTTTCTGAAAATTAGCAGTTTGCGAGGACCAGCGGTAAGTGCCTTTCTGAATGTAGCACTCATTCCCGTTAGGAATATTTCACTTCTTATATATTTTTACTAGCACAATTCTTAACATATGGAGATCATTAGTTATCTAATCTTTTTTTTAACTCTCTTGTTATTAAATATATTTTAAAGTTTTTTTTAAAATACATCAAATATAATATTAGAGATTGATTTAAATTTAATGAGATATGCAATTTTCTCATTGAGTTAATTATGTAATAAACATTTTTGAAATTAGTTTTATTTCACATTTACATAGTTAAAAATACGCACAATTTTTATTTTTATTTTTCTCATTTTTCTGATGTGGTGCAACGAAAAAATTAACAATTCGAATGTACTAAGAAGCCGGGTGTCGAGTGCTTCGGTTGAAATTTCTTGGCAACGTGCGCCGACTGCCTGCTGTGTGATGATTGTTTTATAGCCAAGTTAAATGCAATTGCGACCCTGGGAAAGACTACCTTGACTTTTACTGCTGATATTATAAACGTTAGAGTATTATCTTCATCAATATCATAGCCAGATCATCGACGTTTGAATCTCAAGTGCGCAGCGTGCATGCCTTAAAAATGTATTGTAATTCTGTTAGAGAATCACGCGTCTCGTGGATGTAACATTGTCAAAATAAAACGTCAATATCCACATTATATTTTTATTAAAAATTGCTTATTTTTATAAATAAAAAAAGAAAACAAATAAAAAAGATAAAATTTGCGTCATGTTTATATCAATATTTCGACCGTGTTCGTCTCTCTACAAAAACAGAGATTTCTGGCACGAGGACCGGGATGACGAAGACGACGAAGAAGATGACGATTTTGAACAGTACGAACGAAACGAGACGAACGATTCCCGATTGACGACCGTTTTCGAGGATCGGTTGCTGCTGTACGGTGAATCCGGCAAGTACGCAACATCTTTGGACTATCGAAACACGATCGACCTGCGAGAAATCGGCGTGGAGACGAAGAAGGACACACTAATGGAGCTTAAGTCTGGTCAGAAAACAGCTAGGTTAAATATAGCTGGCGGTAGCGCGGAGCACCATCATCATTGTCATCATCATCCGCATTCGCAGCAGCAACAGCAGCAGCTTTTTTTGTACCAACAGCAGTACGATGAACACGATCACCATCACCGCCGCTGCCAACAGCAGCAGCATCAAGGGTGGAGCCACAAGGAGCGTTTTAATTTTAGATTCACGGACAAGTCACAGAGCGCGCCCAGTTTGCTCGGCGGTGTCGAAGAGTCGGCACGTAGTGACCCGGACTACTATTCGCCGTCTTGTTTTCGCACTTCGAGGACGACTTCTTACGTGTCAACGTCTTCTCTCTTCGAGAATTACACGCGAGTAGCCAGTGTACCAGTGGATCTGAATCTCTGCGGCGTCGCCGTTACGTGCGACGACGAAATAAACGGTCGTGAAATGGCGGAGGCCGCGCCCGACAAGAAGACAGCGACCCTGAAGAGCCCGCAAAAAGAGATGAATGCGAATGAGAACAACGAAACGCAACCAGGAACTAAAATCGCGTTAACCAGCTCAGTCAGAACACAACCAGCTCAGAGCGCACTTGTGGATAGTAACATCGAGGATCACAAGAAAGAGAATGAAGAACAAACAAAGGTCGAGTGTACGGGCGATTATTGCGAGAAAGAGCTAGCACGCGATAACAAACAGGCGAAGACAACGTCGACGGTGAAAACTCAGGATTACTCTAATTGCGTGTTAGACGTGACGATGATGACGAGAAACGACATCGACGAGGCCATCAAGCAGTTCAAGCGTGAAGTAGAAGAAGCGACCGCGGCTGGTGTGACAAACGCCGCCATTTTAGCATTGGAGACGATCCAACGAACGCCGTCTGGTCGACTAAGAAGAAGAGTAAAGAATAACGCTAGCTACGAGTTGGCGCAGCAGTTCGAAGTGGACGAAACAAATTTCCAGAGAAAGCTTAACAATGAAGAGCTCAATAGGACCAATTCTCCTGGAAGAAAACGAGTGTTGAACAACGCCAGTTACGAATTGGCGCAGCAATGTGACTACGTCAAAACGTTGCAAAGCTCAAAAGCGGCGTTCCATCGTATGGATGCTTGCGACGAACTGGAAGAAGCTGTTTCTAAACGCTCTTCGGGATTGAACATTGCCGATTCGACACGCCTAACGGGCTCTAACATAAGCGTAGATTCGTCGTACCCCAAGCCGAAAGAGCAACAAAACGACTCATTCTTTGGTCAGATAAAAAAAAACTCGGATCCATTTTCGGCCTGTGGCGATGCTAGCGCATTGAGTTCGCAGCTGCTAGACGACGAAGTAGATTATCCCTGCTTGGAAACCAAACCCATAGAAGCGTCCTGTTTGCGTGAAAGGGTCGTCTTACGCGAAAAGGAATCGGAGAAATCAACTCATTTAGAAAGTATCCTTAAAAATTCCGCGATTGTGTTCCCACATATCGACAAAGAATCTCACAACAATCTTGAAGAAGAGTTCGGAGACACGAAAAAGAGCTTACGCGTTGAGTTGTCGGCAGAACAAACGGTGCAGTTTCCACAGCAACATTCTTTGAATGAGAACGGAAGCAAAAATCAAAAGCACAAGGAGAAGTTGAAGAGTGCGTCGTCGAAGCAGGACTGCGAACCGCGTTCTTGCAGTCCTAGTTCGAACGAGCATACCACTGGTGAACGTCTGTGGAGAGTTGTGATCGAGAAGCAAGAGCCAGCAAAGAAGGAAGAAGAGGTGGAGAAGAAGAAGGACGAGGTGGCAGAAAAGAGCGAGCGAGAGAAAGAAACACATAATGTCCACGGTGTTGGTTTCGAATCCCCACTCGGCGATCCGGGTTCACTCGGTGAATGTAGTAGTGGGAAGCCTGCAGTGGCCGCGGCGGCAGTTGATACGAATCATCGCGGTGGTGATCGCGACAAACGTCAGGGCAACGAGCAGCGCGCGCAAAGCATCAGCAAAGAGAACGCGTCTATTGCGATTGCGAAGCAGTCATCGTTTGTTGCTTCGAAAAAGGAGCCTGTTAAGACTTTCACGGCGTCCTCGACTTCCTTGTCTTCTTCGTCCTCAATCGCTATGAAGAGCGAAGAAAGAAAAAAAGGCGGTTTGGGCGGTTTTCTACAAAGGTTTTCCAGACTCAGGTTTAGCGGCAGAATGAAGTTGCCGCGTTCGGAAGCGCAAAAGAAGGTCGTCGAGCCGACGGCGAAAACGCAGGAGGAGCAACAGTCAGCCATTGCCAAGAAGAAAGAGCCGGAATACATCATCATACCGCTGCATCCGCCTGAGGAAGAGAGGATACGTCAACATGAGGTCATTACTCTCGAGGAAGCTGGTAGGAAGGACAATGTGGACATTCAGAGAAGCGCATCCAATATTAGGTAAGTTAATAAAAATAAAATAAATTACCCAAGAATACTCTATTTTAAGAAATGTTTCTTGAATTGCTTTGAAAATTTGGATCGCAAAACTTACATTGACACAACTTATATATTTCGAATTTTTAGAAACTAATATTTTATTGAATTATCAATGTGCAATTGTATTTGGTTTTATATCAAGTTTTTTCAAATAAGATACCGACAACATTTTTAACAGATGGTTTTTGGCTCCGAGTTCGATTTACACAATTAACGACCGCGACATCAAGGTCGATTTTGATTTTCGAATCTTTAATAGAGTCCAAAGTACCTATTGTATATCTGTTTGCTATATTCCGAGGTGAAGATATCGGAGAAAGCAACAAGTTGTCGATATGTGGACATCGTATAAATATAGAGATACTTAAAATTTCTTTATTATCACAAATTTTTCGATCGTTTTATTCGATGATACATGCGTTCGAGGATTATCAGTCGTGCGATAATTATATATTGCAATTCTTTGTAATAGAAATATAGGCGAATGTGTTCCGCGCGCACGATTCTGCTTCCTCTATTATGTATGTTGTATTCTGAATCACATAGACAGTTTGTCATTCAGTTTTTTGCGAGTTGATAGCATATATATATATATGTGTATATATATGTATATATATATATACATATATATATGTATATATATATATATGTATGTATATTTATCATCTTTATATCAAATTTTAATTAAGTATAAAAATAATTAAGTATAAAAATCAAACGTTCTTGATTAATCGGTTTGTTATTATTTGAAAATTAATTTTTATAAAGTTCTTCATCAATTTATTGGTTACAACGAGAAAAAAGTTCGTCAGCGCATAAAGATATACAAAATATTTTCGTCTCTATGTTCATATGTCATCAAATAATTCTACTCAACCACTTTGTGGCTTTTCTACTTGTGTGTTATTTCTACATACTCCATCCCACGCTGTTCGTTTGCGTTAACAAACCGCTTCATTCACAGTTTTGTTTAATTCTACTTTCATTTCGTCCCACACCAACACTGTCTGTTTATCGCGATCGCTCGTTTCGTTCCTCCCAACGGTTGGCCAGTTCGCGCTTAATTCCGCTCTAATCAGGCCTCGCGTTCGCACTCGACCAATCGATGTAATTTCACTCTCATACGCGAGAATTCATTTCTCGACCGCATGGATAACACTGCCGCAGCTCCCGCATTTCCCTTGTCTTCTTGTAATCGTCGCACCAACCCGGTTCCGGAACCAGTTCGGTTCTCTTAATTAGATTTTGCTCTCATCCCGCATCTCGTCCCACGTCATTCTCGCGTAATGCGACCTAATTGCATTTTATAACTCGTTCCCTCCTTCTGTCTCTTCACACAGCACAACCTTTGCTCCGTGCTCCTCGCTTTCTTAGTTTCGTTTGAGCTTATATTTGTTCCAGTTGTGCGATAATACGCGACTCCACATAATTTTATACAGAAAAATAGTCTCCTCTTCTGAAATATGAAAAATCACAATAATTACATTTAATTTTTTTCATTTGTATAAATAATTCAGAGATTATTGACCTGTTGTGAATAATTATGATCTCATTCGAAAGATAAGGATCGCTCACAATTTCTTGCCTCGGTGCAGCCGAGCATATTTTTATTCGGCTTCGTGCACGTTCTCTCCACCAACATCGCTCTTCCGAGAACATCATATCTGATTCTCTCTCTCTCTCTCTCCGCGCCGAAAAATTACATATGTACATCGAGATGAAAGAAGAGATCCGACTGTTGTTTATTACATGCAAAACAACGTCACTGTTTTATTTAAAAATTAGTTAGTGTATAAGCTATGATATATTTTTTTGAGTAAATATATAAATTGTTTTTATTTCTATTATTTTTTTTATGAGAATTCTTCTATTAATGTCAATTTACTTTTTATTAACGATTAACGCTGAGATCTACAGTTTATAATACTTTATCAGTTTGCGTAACATATGTTCACATTTCGAATTTTATATTCTCGCTTTCTCATAATATACTTCGTGGAAGGATTATTTTATTTACAGCACACTCGAGAATTTTGGTGGCTGCGTTTCTCGGTTTGTGTTTGACGAGGCGTTAAACAGAACACACTTGATATCCCACCCGTTCGTTCACTCGCATTTAAGAACGATGAATCATCATTGCAAGCTGCGGGATGTAATTTAGGAAGTCGCCATTTGAGCTTTTGCAAACGAAACCTAGTTTGCGAGAAAACTCCTTGACAACGATGCGATTGAACGCAAGAGTATGCAAAATAGCATTCAAAGCCAGTGGCGCCGGGAAGCGCCAATTTATATTCAATAGCTTAAGAATTTAAAACAATGTATATCCAAATTATTGTCTTGCTATGTAACTTGTTCATGACACTAGTTATTTTATTCTTATAACTGTTTGTACAACGCGCACAGGTAGAATCCAGAACGAACCGCAAACTCCGAGATTCGTTCGAGCATGCCGTAGTTAAATATACACCTTGCACACGTGGTAGGTGTGGTGCCGGCCAGAGAGTTACCTTATTAATCTTATTCTATTCCGGTTCAAGCCCGGAAGTCGCGTTTGCGTGAGAGGCGGGGTCAACACACACAACGTCACTTTGAGAGCTCTAATCGCAAAAGATTTCTGGCTCTCTTTCATTCTTTTTTGCTATCTTTCACCGTGTGAATAAAGAACCAACAGTAATAATGTTTGCTTCTTATCTGTTTTCCCGAGTGTTTTTTTTTTGCATCTATTTTTGCTTTCTCTTCATTTTACCGCCACAAAAACGTAACAAATGTCTCTATTTAGCCGCATCTTTTAAACGACGACGCAATTAAACCCTCCCGAGTCTCACATACATTCTGCTGCATCTGCGTTCCGTCATCGTCGTCGTCGTCGTCGTCGTCGTTATTATCATGGAAAAAAAGTACCAATGTGCTTTATTTTATGTGCGACATTTTCAGATGTTATTATCTAGTTATTTTCATCTTTTATCCCGATATCGAGGATTTTGATATCTTAACTTCAGTATTAGATAAACTTCGTGATATTCCGTCGAAATAAGAAAGAACATACTGTGTTCGCAAAATGTAAGCTCATTCAAATCGAATTGAACGCAGAATCCATTTATTTTTCTTTCTAAAAAAGCATTGCTAGTTTTACGGGCATTCGTACTAATTTTAGAAGCCGATGATTCTTCATCGTCGTGGCCCGCATTTATAAACATGATCTCACGCTATGATAATAAAACCAACCCGCGTGTACAACACGTCCTCGAGTCACGTGCGAGTGCCGTGAAGCTTCCGCATCGTAATTCCATTTGCACTATAGTCATTCCTAACCGTTTTGAGCTCGTCGTAACTCTCTTTTCTACAACAACTTTATAACTGTGATTCTTAGTTAAATCTTGATAAATCTTCTCTTCTCTCGTAATTATCTTTTCTGAGTAACGTACATACTCTTTAAAGAAAATGGTCTTGCACAAACCATAAAAGTGAAATTCTCACGAGTCAATTGTACGCAATATTGGGTGCTCCAAAATTACTTTTAGTTATTAAAGTTATCAAGACGTGCATGAAAGACTTAACATGTAACTTGTTGATCAAACCATTATTTCCACTGAGCGCCTTTTTTGACGAGTTTAATCCACTGATTATTCTATAATCGCAT
Organism: Pseudomyrmex concolor; assembly: GCA_014839585.1. NCBI lineage: Eukaryota > Metazoa > Arthropoda > Insecta > Hymenoptera > Formicidae > Pseudomyrmex > Pseudomyrmex concolor. The sequence continues at coordinate 13,626 of QVOB01013989.1, forward strand.
AACTCGCGGTTAGAGATCATCGGTTGTGTAGATTGCGGTCTCTCGTGACAGCTTTTATAATAAATTGCAGCTCTATACGTAATGTAACGATGAGTTCGGAATAGTAGCTTGTCTGTAGTCTCGACTCTTTATCAGAAGCTACGCTCATGTCGAATATAAAGTGTTTTTATTAATGATAGTCGTCTTCTCGACAGGATACATAGTTGCGCTTTTATTGATATTGTTTGACCACTACTCGAAAAGTTGATAAAGGAACCACTGTATGTCTTTTGCAGCCGTGCAACTTTTGAAATTTGTCGCACATATGGTCTTAGAAATAATAGAAAAAAAATCAAACAAAAAAAAAACATTTTTTGGTCGCTAAATGTTCATTATCGAAAATCGATTATGTTGACAGCGTAAAACACTGTTTGAACGCCAATTTCTAATTACCGTACATCACAATGGAACGGCATCGCCGTGAAACAAAAACCGTTCGTGCACTCGTTCGGTACTGGTGACCTGGCTTATAACGGAAACGGGAAGAAAACAAAACCACAGCGCTATTATAA
>QVOB01013990.1:0-13370 GCA_014839585.1 Pseudomyrmex concolor
GCTTCGATCATATATACACAAAAACACACATACAAACTAAACAGTAAATTTTGCTACAGTACGACAGTAATTAATTAATAAACAGATACCGAACTAAATAATCAAAGAGAAAATGCACGACGATATCTGAGGGAAATTAAATTTATCTTGTTTGCCGTTACTTGTGTAAAAGAAATCGATAATGTAAAACGGACGCGGACGACCAGGAATTTTACATGATAAAGCCGACAAACGAGAGAACGAAACTAGGACAAACTCTCGTTCAAAAGAACGTAGTGGGCTTCGTGTGGGATTTGTAGAAATAAATGTAGCTTTCTAAACTTCATGCTCGATGTACAAAGGGGGTGGCACGAGGTAAGCCGGCGTGGATATAAATTGGTTTCGCATATTGTGTGTGTGTTCGGATCGATTCTTCTCTCTCATTCTTGAAATATATATTCCATATCTTCTTTCTGTGCAGTAATAAGTGAAAACAACCACCGCGTGCAAAATTCATACATTTTCACGAAATCTTCTTCTCTTTCTCTTTCTCTTGCTCTTGTATATAAAGTTAAAATTTCTCGCGGAAACTTATAAAGCTCCGCGGAACTTTAATATTGCAGGAAATTGAATCCTTCACACAATTCCAATTGAAAAATTGCAATTGCGAGATTGTATCTGAAGATATGATTTTCCTTAGACCAAAAATAAAGCAATCTTTTCTTATTTCACGATTCTTTTAAAAGCGACAGGGTCTGCGCAATCTAGAAGCGCTAGAAAAATAACATGAAACATTTTTATTTCTCGCATTCGATCAATCAGAGATATCTTCGAATGCTAACCCGATACGGATTCGATTTTTACATAACAAAGCCGACAAACGAGCTACGATACAGCGTAAAAAAAAAAAAAAATCTAGAGATTGCATCCCGACTTGTGATACGTTCTCCGCGGAAACAAATCTGGAACAGTTCTTTCAATCGGAAAAGTTTCAATCTTTAACTGATCGCGTTTATCAATGTGTCGCTAAATGACTTAACGCAACGACTTAAAACTCTATTTTAAAAATATTTATGAGAATCAACTTTTTCACTAATAAGAAACAAATATAGAAATAATCGTGACAAAAAAAGCATGAGACGAAAAATAGAAAATAGTGTGTAAATTGTCGGAATTTCGCACAATAGATATAGTCAATGGTAAAAGATGGCAGATAAAAGGGCGCATTATGACTCACGAGCTTTTCCCAAACGAAGAGGCCCGACCGCTGAACTTGCACCCCGACACAACAATGTTTGCGGGAAGAGCTGGCAGCTACCGCGCTGCTCTAGTCCTTTGTCTGCCCCTGAGTACAGAGGTATACGCTAAAGTGCTCACGTTAATTGCCGTCGCTGGAATTTCCCGGCTCGCGAACCCGCCGAAAATTCTGACATGGTGCAAAGCTCTTGTGGCGCGTTTCCGGGTGAACTCTCATAGACGTCCTCGTCGACAATAACGACGATGACGACGTCAACGAATGATAATACGAGTGTTCTTCTCTCTAATCCACTCCATTATGTGAAGAGCTTAACGTGATTTTCGATACTTGCGCAGTGTTTACTCTGTGTACAAAATTTGCATCTACTGCAAATCATTTCTTGAGACGAAATAGTGTGTGAAAAACTGTCACTATTGATGATAAGAAAAATGACAAAAAAAGCGAATTTCGTACACGTCAATAAACAAGTTTGTTAAATAATTGGTAATTGTAAAAATTGAGAAAAATTACGTTCTCTCATATCTTTACGTTGCGCGACTTATTATATGATAACTCGTTATTGCGGATTCTACATGTTTGCGCAAGGAGGTTTCGCGCTTCGTGAAATACCGCTGTATATCTTTGCTTGTTCTACAGCAGCGTGAATCAACGCTACGTGCGAATACGCTCAGCAAACACGCAAAACAAGGTGCGCGAGCTGGCGGTTGACGGTAAAACAAATTTGCGCTTAACATGACTGCGTAACGCGATACGCAGTACAAATTATTGACTGTGCGCTTGATGCGCTGTATAATCGTATAGCAATAATACTACATCTTCGACTAAGAAAGTGTCAAGATATATATTTACAATTTATTAATACTAAAAATATATAAGATCTTAAAATAAAACTTATATCATATAAGAGCAATGTACTAAATAAGAAAAGAATTTTTTTTAATTTTATTTTAAAAAATTGACAATAATAAGGATAAAATTTATTTCTCTTTAAATTAATTTTAATTTGTTCTTTTTTCTACAATTAACGTTTCTTTGCGTCAGCAGTTACCCCGCGATAATATCACCTAGTCTTCAATCTTTCATAGCTGAGATTTTCTGCACAAAGCACATAGAAATTTAGCCAGTTGTATCATCCGATCTGTATATGAACAGGCCGCGCAGAGTTTCCGCGAGAGAAAGAGAAAGAGAGAGAGAGGGAGAGAGAGAGTCCCAGAAACGTTATCTTGTTGCGACGCGTAAACATTTTCGTTTAATGCAAATGCGAAACGACCCGGCAGATATAATGAAGAAGATTATGCGGCATATGGTCAGCATAGATAAGGAAGGCACGTGCATACGTGTACACGCTGACACGTGAAACCGCCGGCATCGCCGGGAATGGCACGTAGCTATGCGCTAATGGCACCGTAATTTTATATATTATCATATTCGTCGTTACACCGGTGCATTAAGGCGCCGAGCTTCGACACCGAATCAATGATAAACAAATCAGCGAAAAAAATAACGTGTCGCAGCAAAGAACTCTTTCTTCTTCGTCGCGCAAAAACGTTGCGCGAATTCTGTAATCTACCAACGCGCCCACACACATTAATTCCCACACTTTAATTTTGACAATAAATGTTTTTTTTTTTTTTTTCGACAAGTCTACAAAGTACAATTCTTACTTTAATATATCACAAGTGCAGCTTTTTGCATTTTTCACTGAGTTCGCAGTAAGTGGATTCATAGCTCTGCAAATAAAACGTGCTAAGATATAAATCCGCTTTCCTTCCCAGTTTTCGCTGGCACGAGACCAGACGCTATGACGCTCCAGTTTTTCGCGAGAAATCCGTCCGAGATGGCCTCGTCGAAACGCGAAAGTGCAAGGGAGGAAAGAAAGAACTGCGAATACTGACTTCATAGCGGTAGCGAAAAATGGAGTTTACCATAAAGTGAATTAAAAGTTTGATGTTTTTATGTAGTTAGTAAAATGCATTGTACATTGCCGCGCTTTTGTTTTTGTTTTTTGAATTAAAGACAGTTGTTTTAGTTTGCCGCTGATCTCGAAGAAAAATTTCATATCGATGCAAATTGATCGCAGATTTTCATAATGTACGATCTGTTTTATTGCACGGAGCGATATTAAACTTCGAAATACAACGTAATGCAGACATTTTATGGCAAACTTTGGGCATGATCGTTAAACGTCATCCATCATCTTGATAAATGCTATGTTTCACTAACAATCTGATCGTGTAATTAAATCATGTCACGTTTCTGTATGGTCACACATTGAGAGCACGACCAGTCCATCTATGCTACATTTGCGTTGACTGGTGATCATTGCACCGAAGCGTTGCATAATCAACAGGGAGATCAATCACGGTTGTGATTGATCGAGAATTAACCGATTCGATTTTTTCTAATTACATACAGTTCTTCCTTACTTGTTTCTTCGCGTCTAATTTTTCATTATATAAAATCTAGAGAAAACTTTGCGCAAAACCGTAGGTAATTTCTTGATATTCTATAATCTATTCTAAATTGTTTCGCAATGCGCAAATGCATCGTACGTGAAAATACATCTTATTGGTCTACAGATTTTATTACGAATCTTCTGTCATCTCTGAACAAACGTATGTAAGAAAAAAAACGTACGTTGAAATGACGAGTCAGTTACAAAATCGACTGAACAGATGAAACGCGCATAACTATATTTGCGATAAGCAACGTACAGTATTATATTTGCGATAAAAAAAAACTTAAAAGATAGTACTGTGACTTTAAAAACAAGTTTAATGCTTACTTTTTATCGCTTGCATACTAACAGGTATAATATAAAACAAACAACAGCACACAAATTTCTAAAACAAAAAAATAACAAAAAAGAAACTTGGAGAATCTCTTTAGATAAATCTCAATGAATTGTATTTTCACGAAGCGGCGCATTCGCAAGATTGTTTCGCAGATGTACAACACTGGAAAATTTTGTTTCAGCATGCACTGATTCTATAAGGAAAAAACGTCACGCAGATGTGTCACGATGTGTTGAAATATATGGATTTAAAGCGTTTTGAAATACGTGCGTTTCTTTCCAGAGCACTGAATATGGAACGGATTCCAAAAATTTCTTCCGCACAAAAGAGAAATAGGAAAATACACATGTTTCATAAGTGTGGAACATCGCTGATGATTTCACTCGACTGTAATACGCAAAAGATCAAGCTGAAAACTGCATCACAAAAATTCAACTGTTAAATAGTGCTCTTCTTAAAGATATGTAACCATTGCTACTAAAAATACTAATAAAATTCATTTATAGAATACGTCATTTTTATATTATACATACTTATATAATACGTCACGTCTAGATAGATTTATCCACTTAATTAAAATACTCGTATAATCTAGATTTTACTTGTGAAGTCAGTCAACATCTAACACTTCTTTTTGCTCGTATAACATTCGTTTTCTCTCGAGTGTTCGTAAGGTGATTTATATCCGTACGCATCATCTCTTTCTCTTTGACGGATCACTGTAAAACTTGTGCTCGCGTAATCAGATATGAAGAATGTTCCGTCGATGAAAAAGAGGATTTTCTGCATAATGAAAATGATAGAAGAGAACACTCGCGCGATGCGCTGGATTTATATCCGCGCGCGCGTATTCGAGTTAAAATCTATCTTATCTATTTTCAAAACTCTTTCAAAACTTATGAATTATTTGTCAGTTTGATGGCATCTTTTATGTTTTGCGATGCGGACACGAATTGTAAGAACGTACTGAACAGATATATTTACTGTAATTAAATTTATTTATTGATTTCTTATGTTGTGAACACATCAGATAATTAACGAAACAAGTGCTCTTGCAACTCATTAAATCTCGAAAACAATTTTGAATTGTACGATATGTTACATGTCATTTTTCCTCAATAGCTAAATAGATCAGCGTCTATCACAAAGTTACGCGCCCTTGCTTACGGTTTGGCGTTAAAACGATCACCCACTCACAAATTCCTGTGGTGACTTGATCGGCGATCGCATTATCCGAGCGTTAATGCGTTTCGGCTGCCGTCATAAATTCGCTCGGAAAATAATGCACGCCAAGCGAAAACAATGTTAGGTATACAATTTACGGCGGTGGTGTGACAGAATTCTTTCCACCGCGGAGTTTTTCGGACGAGAGAAAGAGAAACAATTCGTTACCTGTCGCGTGTGGTTTGCTAAACGATTTACGACGAACGAGTAAATTATTACGATTGCTTCAACGGTGCGATACTGAATAATAAATCGTGCGTATATGTAGTAATTAATTGTATATAGTAATCAAATTAATTGAATAAGCACTATTTCTTCAGATTACTTGTTAACTATTTAATATAAATCTTAAAATTGTTATCGCAAACTCTTTTCTAGCACAACGTGACAAAAAAACGTTTGCCAATCCAGCGTATTCCATTATTACAAAATAAACGTGAATGAAATCAATTGGTAACATCGCGTTTGCATGACTGATTTAGCAGCAATAAACGACATCGTTTCAGTGCAAGCAGCAAGAATTTTATTTAATCTCTTTTTACATTCTTTTTTTATAGATTTTTCAGTTACTGCCAGTAATAACCAAACAGGGCCTGTATCATCATTTAATTTTTTTTTTCATATCTCTATTTACGTCATTTATTTACTGTTTTGGTTCTCGTCGAGAAAAGAATAGATAAATAATTTCTACGTTCGAATGTAAAATATTTCGCATTTAAGATTTTATGATTTTAAGATTCTAGGTTTCTTTAAAATACCCATGCACATCGTTCTTTTTCGTCACTGTCCATTATTGTATGTACAAGCGAACATAAAGAAACGTTGACACGTTCTGATAGACATGACATTTATGGATGAGAGATATCATTTAAAGTTCTATAAATCTCAATGTGAAAATATAAATGTATATTTTCTGCCATCAGCAGTCTGAATCCGCTGAAGTAAGAAAAAACCGAACCATGTACTTTAAATCATCGATATTTATAGCCGGAGGAATAGTTTTCGCTAGGTTCTCTTTTTTTTCCTTTCTTCTTTCTTTCTCCTTTCATGTTTCAAACATGGATTCACCGAGATATTACTTATCTCTCTCATACACAGAGAGAACGGTTTCTTTAGATTTAACAAATTTCCAATGAAATTATTCCAAAGAAATTAATTTCTTTGGATTTAACAAAATTATTCCAAAAAAATTAATTTCTTTGGAATAATTTCATTGGAAATTTGTTAAATCTAAAGAAACCGTTCTCTCTGTGTATGTAAAAAGAATAAAATTTTCTCTTTTTCCGACTCTCTTCTATATTTCGTTCACAGTTTGTTAAATTACATCATAATATTTGTATTTTAATCAACATTCAAATTGTAAAATCGCAAGAACGTTAATATTGACCAACAAATTTATTCGTGTCAACGCGCAAGAATAAATTAGAAATTACTCAAACAAAATAAGCACTCAATAAAATAAGCACTATATAGTGCAGCTTATACGTTCAAGTTAATCGGAAATTGTGAGAAAATGCCGTCTGAAAGGTTATTTCGCAAGGGAATCTCAAAAATCACAAAGCTGATGTGCTACTATCGGATCAAAAATCTATGAATGCGGAATCAAGCGGAACAATATGCGCCCACATATATATTTTCCGGGAGACGAAGGCGAGACGCGACGATGGTGGCGCAAGAACGGCGGGAAGTAAGTTGAAAAGCAGAAATCAACGATATTTGTTGCCGCGGAGATCTGATAAAGCATCAACATCGCGGCGGATCGTTGCTGAGCTCGCTTTGAGAGCTTGTCGCGGGTTTTCCCAGGTTTTCCTGATAAAGGATCGTAGCTGCGAGAGAAACCCCGGACGCAGACAGGTGCCTCGAGCATACATACAGGTGTACATACTGTGTGTAACCTACACACAAGAATTCCTTTTGTACCGCGGCGAGCTAGATGGAAACGTTTGATTGAGACGGATAACATTGCTCGATCACCGCCGGCGATTCCTCGTCCAATCGAACGAGAGTAGGAAGGGGAAAGGCACGATCCGCGATGCCATCCGCAATGATAATACAAAGTACTTCCTCTGCCCGTCTCGAATTCCGCTTGTACATATATACGCTTCCGATTGTTCCGGAACGAAGGTTGAGGCAAACTCTTGAAGAAGAATGTGAGGAGATAGCGTGCGTCGGACAGCTTTTAATTTATCTTGCGGCTTCGAGCTACGTAGCGATCGTATAAATCGTAGTTTCCGCCTTCTAGGCGCAATAACCGTCACGACGAGCATCGAAAAAAGCGTTAATGAGTTTATTTCATACGTGCGTTTGAGAGACCGATCGCTCGCGGTACATTTGATTTTCGCTTAATCGACTATGAAACAACGACTGCAGGTCATTACTTGTAATTACCACGATCGAGCTGTAACCTCGAAAGGACTAGTCGAAAATTATGGGAACTGGTTTCATGCATTTGTCGATAAATAGCTATCGGGATTTCTCGATTGGCAGACTCGATGTCTTTGTTGTATCGCACGCTCAGTGTTTTAGAAGAGTCACTTGCACGTTTCCGTTTTCTTTCTTAAAGCCATATAATAGAAACATATAGACATATTATAAAATATATTAAGAATAACCAAACCAAAAAACCACATCGTCCTCCTTAATTATGAAACTTTTTTTTTAAGCTTAAAGTTTGTTATAATCTTTGCTTATGAAAGAGATATAAAGATCTTAATAATCGAGAACTCGGAAAAGAAACTCTCCCTGAGGAAAACTGACGGACTTACGCAACACCTGTGGATATGATCGTGCATACCTTCGCGATTCGAACTTCCATGCGCGAATTTTAATTTTTCTTTGTTGTACTTTTAAACTGCGTGTATATTGTAAAATAAAAAAACACATTGTCATAAATCATGTTGAAACTTTATAAACAAATATAAATTCTCTTTTCGCATATATTTTGAACAATTTATCTTTGAATTCTGATCTGTCATTCATTGATTAAAATTTCGTCAAGCGTGAAGAGATGTTTAATGTATATTAAACTAATATTCGCATTTTTATTCGTCTTTTGACTTGAAATTTATGCTCGCGGCTGCAAACGCGTCATGCTTTTAGCAATATTTTAATTACCGCATGCTATTCCGTTTATTTGATATTTTATTTCAAAAGAAAGAAGAGAATAAAAAATACTACAGTTTCAGTATATTAAGTTACACGGCACTTTGTGCTCTCCTGCACGTTCGAGATTCGAGCCATTTTCGTTTTTCTTCTTTCGTTCTTTCTTATTGAATAAAATTACATTCCTCCGCGTACTTTGTCAATTTACAGCAGCATATCGCGAGAAATGAAAGAAAGAGATCTGTTCAAAGTCCTTTCCTGACACAACGTAATTTCGCGCAAGCATTAATAAGTTGCTTTTTAGAAAATAAAAATATGAATCTGATAAAAAAAAAAAAATCGAGTCCATCAGGTATTTACTTTCCATCAAACAGAATCATATCTAAACAAGAAATTAAAGACGGATGCTATGTTTCTTCTATATATATTAAGAAAAACAATAATTTTTATTCGATTTGTAATACATGTACTATTATATAACTGTTATGTGAATTTGGTATTGAAAAAACGAACGAATAGAAAGAACAAATAAACTAATAGAGAGAAAGCAAATAGTATAAACTCTTTTCGTAGAAATTAGCAAAACACAGATCAAAGTAAAAAATGAAGTTTTTCGCAAAACAAGCAAAATGTTATTCTTTTTTTTTTTTCACGTTTTTTTTTCATGTTTGGTCCGTAATCGGTACCACGAGTCTGATTCGTTATTTACACGGAAAGGGGTTAATATATCAAATATAGAAAGGGAAGTATATCAATATCGACAGAAGAAAATTAATCTTGCTTCTTCTTAGAAGATTAACTAGAACAGAAGATTAACTAGAACATCATGTTGATAATGATTCTTGAAACTAGTTTGTGTAAAACATTTGATAGAACATCAAGAGTGACCTAAAAACGCCAATCTCGAAGACGGAGAAACGATCGTTCTCTTCAGATCATTTATCACTCTTTATCGAAGTGTGCGAGATACTGTCTTTTTCAAATTCACGGGATCGCAAATCTAAAAGAGGGAGATTACAAAAACACGTATAATCCTTTCACAAAACGAATAATATCGTAGAACCCAAACAAATAACTTTTTTTTTTAACATATTTGTTAAAAGAATAACAAGAGTAATAATAATAATGTTCACTTGCAAACAAAAATATTATTGCATAATATATATTATAATGAAATGTTTCAAGCACAGAGTAATATTATCACAAAATATGCTGATATTGTGAAAAATAATATTGTTGAAATATTCTCTCGTTCTCTTTTTTTTTCTCTCTCTCTCTTTCTCTCTCTTTTTCTCAACAAAAAAAGAAAATGTGATCAGATTATTATTATCATTACCTCTGCATTTTTGTTTAGTCATCTGTATGTTCATCTATCAAAAATACCAAGTATAGATTTTCTCTATTTTTATCGAGCGAGAAAAATAATCTCAATCTTTACGTCTACGCATATTTTTTTCTCGCTGACATGATCGCGAGAAATATTTTCGTCAGTTATAATATTTATGGATCCTCTGCGGACCCATAAATATTTACAACGCATGAAGTTACATTACAGAGCGCGCGAATATTTTTGCGGAGCAAAACTACATACCGCTGCAATATACATATATGCGGACGAAAGTCAACGCGGGATGAAATTCAGTGCGGACGCATAATTGCAGTTGAGCGAATACAATGGGCCAACTGTGAATTACGAGAGGCGAGAAAAGGATTGACTTCTCGCACAGATTAATAACTTCCTTCCTCGGTCCGAAGTTAGAGGCCCGTGACTAAATGCCGGGGGAAGAAAAGTTTGTGTCGTGAAACATTTACGAAGGGCACCCGCCGCTGCCTTTTGAAACCCTCGCACTTTTACAACTGTCCAAAACTTTTTACTCTGATGGCTCGCGAAGCTTTTACGTCAGCCTGCGATAAACCAAACACATTAAGTGAAACAGAGCGCAAATGTCAAAACTCACATTGAAATACTTTGTCGGGATTATTTTGAAAATTCGATGTGACGTCGTTTATACTGTGTTCCGTCGATATTCATTGCGTCGTGTGTTATCGATTTTTTTATTTAAACTATTCGACATGAGAGACGGCAATACATTACAATCTTCACTTGACTAAATCAAAGGGTGAAAAATCGCGGCACTTATTTCCCATTTTGAACATTCGTATATCTTAATACTCTTGCAATTTACAACACAGTGATGTACTTTACTGATCGCCGACCGATCCAACCAATATATTTATATACATATACATATATCCACTCCTGTGTTCACACACTATCACAATAGTATAAGTTTACACTGTTATCTCATTATTATTTCACACAGTGGTAATACATTTAGAATTTTAGCTCACAGACTCTTAACTTTGACTATGTAATCAACTCGCTTATTTTATATAACGTCAACGATATTGAACATCAACCTGCGCTCGAAGAACAATGTGTATTTGTGTATCAAATCTTTCATTACTTTGGCATCGCGTTATCTTTATGTCGTGGAAGTGCGTCGTGTCTGTTATCACACATGTTTGGTTAAGTCGCGTTACGACCAACGGGCGAACGTTACTCGGAATTGGCAATGCAACATAAGGGGCCTCGAGTGGCTCGGAACGGTTTATGCGCCGATAACCCGACTCAAGTCGATTTAATAAGAAAGTTATCGGTTATCGAGCTCACTAAATCCGGCAGTTAGTGAGTGTCACGAGCCATATTGGCTCGTTTATCTTACATAGTCGGTTGTCTACTGGGAGAACTATATAGATCTGCTTGATATTCCAACCGCGAGCCGCAGCCGACCACGTCGGGTGACGCCGAATCGATTCGCGAGTTTTGCGCTGAAAAGATGATATCCAAGTGTCACTCGGTATTACCTGCATGGGAGAACGTGGAAACTCAACTTTGGAAATTTTGTTGTTCAGTTGACCTGTCCTTTTCGATTCGACATTGTATCGATCGCGATTGTGCTTCGATTGCCACGCGGAAAATCCCGAAAATCCCCTCTTCTATTTAAAGCAATTTTCTATAACACTTTATACTTCACTCTTTATATTTTAAGAAATTTATGTCTTTAATTTTTCACTCTTTTACATTCAACATCAGATAAAAGCTAATAAAACGTGAAATATATACATATATATTATATCGATGTGTCAAACGATAGCAAAATTTATATTTCGTATATTTCCATATTTTCGCACGATAAATCTATGAATTGTCACCTAGCATTATGACCGAGATCTGTTTCCATCGTTTTACTGTCGCACCGTTTTTATTGATTACCGTTATGTTCCGCAAATATATATATATAAAATTCAAGCGTGAGGAAATAGAATTGACATTATATAATGTATAAAAAAATATAAAAAGATATACACACATTATGGCAATACGCACATAGAGACATCGTAACAAGATATTTTATGTCATTCTATGCTCATGTTATTTTTGTACAAAATTTATATAAGTCCATAAATTCTTCTATATGTGAATACACATACATACGTATAAATTATTAGAAGAAAATTTGCATGAAAAATGTTTTTAACTAATAACAGCAAACAAATGCAAAACCAAATTTTTTCTAACTAATTTCGAAAGTAAAATTACACAAGTTTCATATATTTAAATCCGTTACAAATGTAAAATTTTCTCGTGAGATTTATATATTATTAAAAAGAGATGATACACAAAAATGTGTACTTATTAAAAATATTATAAAACTTCCAAAAATTATAGCAGAAAGAAACCAGAAAAAAGATAAAAATGTATAGTCAACAACTAGAGTGGAGTTTTAACGAAGCTGTTTGTCGCCTTTTCACATTTTATATGACAACATTCAGTAAATATGAGTGTTGTTGAAGACATTTGCATTTCGGAGGCGACAATCGCAGCTTTTACGCGTTTGTACGCGTCGACAATCCTTTGTCTCTTGTACAAACTACTGCACTCTTGGTGCTTTAGTAAATGGAATATTAAATGCTTCTTCACGCTATATTGTGCTTCTACTGTTATACAAAGTGTGTTGAGAAATAAATATTGAAAAAAAAACTGATACATCAATTAAGAAGAAAATGCGTTTTTTTTTTTTTAATAACTACAAACGGAAAACTGTATAAATTTTCACATGTTTTTTGCTTGTGTCGCTTTCTGCGACATATATTTCAACATGAAGAGAAAGTTTCCTCGTGCAAGATACTTCAATTTGTTCTACGAAGACAACTTTTCGTAATGTGAAAAAGAAAGAACGTGCGTTATGTAATTTAAAATTCTTGAAAGTACACTTGTCGAGATTGCAGTTACCGCGAAGGAATGCACATGCCTTCATTTAAGAAAATGAAAACAATTTTTTGACGATGCAGAACAATCTACTCCAGACGCGCCATATTTCCGCGCCGCAAAAAATCATACATATATACGCTTGAAGTATTTTTTCCCGGTTTCATCTTTGATGGTGAATAGTGTTTACAGATTAAAAACGAGACATATCGTATGCATAATATGTCACGAAAAAGCGGAAGAGACGGAAAAGAAAAAGAGAGAAAGAGGAATTCATGTTGAAAAAAGAGAGAACATTTAATAGTCGCGCCGACGTCGCGTCATACTAAAAACTCACTCTTTTTCCATACTCACTTTTGCGAGAGACAAATTTTTTTCGAGAAACGTAATTAATTAAATATTGTACGTATCCAAAAATATATACTGCGTATATATATTTTTGCACTTAAAACGGCGCGAAGTTAAAGTAGAAAAAAAATAACTAGACAAACAATTGGTCGCGCGGACTATCGATCCGCGTATTGGTAAATTTAAAATACGAAAAGTATATATATTGAGCGCAGTAACGAACAAAGTGCAGAATGGTGTTACAAAATTAATAGATATAAATTGTTGCTAGAATGTTTCGATATATTTGCCATCTTCAGCCAATAGAATTTAAGAAAAAATTGTGAAAAAAATATTAAAATGCATACTATAAATATTATAAAAATGATCATGTAACTGCGTTAAAATTATA
>QVOB01013996.1:0-18857 GCA_014839585.1 Pseudomyrmex concolor
TTAAACGTTATTTATTAAATCTTTAACAAAATAAATTTTTTATGAATATTAAAAATTTATCGTAGATCGCGTTGATAAAAAATATATTTGTTGCAATAGTACATAGTATTACTATACTAAGTAGTGTTTTGAGCAAGAATAAGATTAGTCTTTATGATGCAAACATCATAATATCGCATATCGATATATATATCGCATATCGATATATATATCGCATATCGATATATATATCGCATTTCGATATATATCGCATTTTGATATATATCGCATATCGATCTTTTTTTTGTTTCTAATTGCTGATTCCAGCTAAGTGTTAAAATTTTATTAACCAAAAAGTTCCGATTTATCTCGATGCAACTTTATTGGCGCATTATCAGCGATATAATTTTTGCTTTAGACTCGGTAATTAATGGCAAATAATTCGCCGCAAATTTACGAGTTTGCCTTTACGAAAAAAAATTACATAGTAAACAACCGATATAGAAGTTGTATATGGAACCGTCAAATCCTCTTGTATTTTTAGATAATTAAAAATAGAAAAAAACACCCGGGAAAAAATGTCACAAAAATTCGGAAGATTTTAGATTACGCGATAAGAGAGCAACTTCTTTTCGATCAAATAAGAATCAAAGATGTGCGATTATCGCGAATCTTTTCGTCTAGCTAATTGTAGGTTTATTCCTGAGCGACGGGATTAAGAACGTTTAAGGAAAGGCTGTCATTGAAATTAATTCTCTTAGCTCATAATTAAGATTAGGGTCTTCCTTATTACACCAAATTTAAACGGAGATTAAACCGTCCCCACCGTAGCTGTCTCGATTACGTCCCGCGTAATTCTCAAGTATCTGTGGATTAAGATGTAAAACAGTCGCGAAGTTCTTTGTATAGTAGGATATATACTTTTTAGCAACTAGGATAGAAGTTCAAAAGTTTATACGTTTCGGCTGATAATTTCGCTGTAAAGTCGTAAAATGCAATGAAAGCTGTAAACGTCGGTGAAATATAGCGCTTCGTCTCGTGTTCGCGTGTAAAGTCGTTCTCTCTCTCTTTCTCTCTCTTTTACTTTAAAAGTTCAAAATATTGAAATTGTAACGTCTAACTTGAATTTTTCTCAATTACATATTCAAATGCATTTTACGGAGACGAGAACGGAAGAGGAGAAAAAACATCAATGTTAATAGACTAAGATAAATTATGTATTTCGTAATCACACCGTGTATCGATAAGCTTTGATATCGTTTTTTTTCCGCTTTGTTTTGTTTACAAGTAACTCTATTCAGTGACGTAAAAAGTTATACTTATAGGTTTTATTATACTTCGCAAATCTCTTTCGCGCGCATACAGGATATTGAAAAATAAAACTCTTTGCAAATTCTCTCCCCGATCGTATTTTTCTATCCCCGTTCTCTCATAATCCCTCTTGTTTACCTTTATTTACGGAACGAAGGGCAACTCTCGCGGATACGATAATAATTTCCTCATGCAACGATATAGAGAGAAAGAGATCGTTACTTGAAAGTCCGCGGTCGGTTTAGCCGGGTTTTACGGTTACCTTTAATGGCGCCCAGTGTGGAACTTTCGAAACGACTCTTTGCCTTCACCTCTTTATGCGATGCACTTAGCAGCGCCCGAACAACCCCTTTTCATGGGAAATCGATGGAAAACGTATCAGGGCGAGAGAGAAACCGTGCGCGATGTGGCGAAGAAGGCGAAGGACAAGCTAGTGCATGCTTTCGCGCGATCGTGTGTGTATATTATATATATGTATATATATATGTATATATGTATAGAGTGTGAGGTGTCTCGGTGTCGTTTGGTCGGATATACATAAAAGAAAGCTGTTTTCTGTTTCAGCTCGGCGAGACGTTAAATCCTGAGCTGCAGATCATCACCAGTGTGTTCAACAAGGTCATACATCGGGGTGAGTATACCGTGAAGGGAAGCGTGAAACGCTCTCCTCCGTCCCGGCCCTAAATCAAGCTCGAAATTCCGTCGTCCTTGGCTCCTCTATTGCATGATATCACGCTCGCTTGTATCTTGTCCGACGACGTGATATATAACTTTGTTTTAACCTCAATAACAAAACGGGGATTGTGTCCATTGGATTGCGCGATAACGTACATAACTTGATGAATTTTGATGTTTATTTTCGCGAAAAGCTTGCGTTTTCAAATAACTAAATAAATATAAATAATATCTTACGAAAAATATTTGATAAATGACGACAATATTTTATTTACACTTTGATTTTGTGTATTAATTATGTAAATAGAGCAACTCCGCAATCGTTTCGAGAGAACCAAATGCAAACAAACGTAGTTCCATACTCAATTAAATGCGGTAAAAGTAAATCGCGCGCGTTGTATTTAAATATTGCTGCCGATATTATTCCGATAAAAAAATATGCTGCAAATACATGTAAAATTTTCTGTTTTAGCGGGCAAAAATTAGCGGGCAGCAGTTAGTTTTTTAAGATTCCGGGAGATATTTCGTATTCACAGTCAGCATTTCGTTTTTACAAAATCGACATTCTTCAATTTCTTTGAATACGGTTCGACGTTGGGGCAAATCAAGCGACGTGTAATAATTATCTATTCGTGATCGTTCTACTGTTGGTGCTTTTTATAGCGCAGCGCGGGAACGATAGACGAGTAACGATAGACCGACGTAACTACGTCGTATTGTGTCACCGGAACGTAAATCCTGAACAAGCTCCGAATGCACCAGCTCGATACTAATTTCTTACAATGACGACTAAATGCGTCATTGAAATCGTCTGACGCTTCTCTTTATGTTAACGGCATCTAATTTATATTATATATATTATATATATATATATATATATATATATAGAAAATATATATTATATATATAAAAAATATATATTATATATATAGAAAATATATATTATATATATATGTATAAAATCTGTTAGATACTAATTTTATATATATACGGCTATATTTTATATATATATATATATATATATATATATACGGTTCTACTTAAGAGAGACAGGATTTTGAGAAATAGAGATTTTTTTGCGAGATACTCACTTGTGCGACAATCTTCTCGCGGAGATATACAGAAAATATTTTACCCAAAATAGATTCTCGTTATATTCTGCTTTACTTTGCTCTCGTCGCACATGTGTGTTTTGCAAATTTTATGATTTTTATAAACAAGTTTTTCACTTGTATCTTTCATAAATATAAATTATCTCTGTGTACAAAAGAGATTCGGGTCAAAGACATTTAAAACCCATAACGTGTCGAATACACAAGTTCTTCGAACCGCGTCAGCACGCGGTAACCAAAATTCTTGGCTTGTCCGATTCACTTCTAAAAGTCTTGAAAAGGCGAGTCCGCAATTAGTGGACTTCCTCACAGACTAGCTGCAAAGAATGTAGCGCGGAGAATCTTGGCCGAGGGGGTGTATATACGGGGTTTCGCGTCGTGATAAATACGTGCTTCACGCATCAGGTATCGCGGCAGCCGCGCGCTGCCGTGGCGAGCTTCGGGCGGAAAGTTGCCCGGATGCTGCGGTTCGCTGGAGTAACCGCGGATAATAAATAGTAAAACCCCTGTGTAAAGACAGAGATAGAGAGCGCGAGTGAGGTAGAGATAGAAAGAGAAGTGTCGGTTCCTGTCGGCGATACCCGGGGTGAAGCTTGAGGGGTGAGTAAAGGCGGCGAATGGCACTCGAGTCGCTGAGTCGAGAGAGTGAAAAGTCGAGAGGAGGCCTCTCTTTACCGGGAGAAAAAGGGCGAAGGGGACAAAATGACTCTCTTAAGATAACGAGTCACCTCGTCGGCCGACGAGTATTCGCGCCAGCGGATCCGCGTCTTCGTCCTGAAATAGGATAGAAAGCGCTGTTCTTTCAAATTCCAAGTTGAAATTTATAAGAGCTATGCCGTGTCATATTTGCCAGAGTAATGCTTTCCGGCGTCTTCTGGAACGCAAAAATACGGTTAACGGTTGATGATTCGTTTTATTTCAGTTTTTCAGCTAAACGCGGAAATATTGTGCGGGCCGCGTTATTAATTTCAATATAATTGTAAATTTCAAGAAATTACACATCACGCTGCGCCTATTTATCGCGTTTCAAACAAAGAAATTTGTTGAACATTTCGCAAAAGCAATTTCTTGTTGTAAAACAAAACACAAACGAAAATAACACACAAGATGATTACAAATTATTTTGTTATGTGAGAATTATAAGAGAATCCATGTTCCATTGAGAGCAAGATTGACAAAAAGTAAAAGGAAGCAACAGTGAGTGTGAATAACGAGAAAACATTTTAGCGGAGAGCAAGAGTAATGAAGAAAATGCGAGCCAACGGCGCAAATTACTTACAGCAACGCTTTTCCCGCGCACATCGAAGTAAGCGAAACAATGCCAGACAACTGGTTAATAAATTTCCAGCTTTCTAATTGCTATAGTATGTAATTAGTACATTTCTGCAGACACAAAAAAAAGGAGATAATGACCGAAACATTTCGCGCAGTATTTGAGTAAAAATACAATAATATAAAGAACAAAAAAAAAAAACTAAATAAATAAAATGTGATCGTATATTAAAGACACGCGTGCGTTCCGATTTGCACATCCGCAACGCGCGTTATTACGCATATATATTTCTCAACGCATTTAACGTGATATATTCCACCATAATATATATTTAATGTAATAGTTCTATATGTATATTATCATATAGTTTGTATCATACAGTTATCATAATTTTATCGCATTTATATCACTCTATTCGGACAATGTAATAATCGCGCAATACCAGTTATGGTTTATTGAACTATGTTAAACACTGAACTGGAAGGGAACCATATCGTTGTCAGAGCGCATCGATAATATGCGAATTATATCCGAACGCGAAATTGAATCACCGCGCATTTAATATCATTACAAACTCCTGTTCTCGACGATTTTTCCTAACTCGTCTCGCGGAATTAACACCTGTCGGAGACTCGTTACGGTATTAAAATTAAATGGATGGCGCATAATGGATTATAGGCGCTCGCGCGCGCATCGCTGCATCAAGAATGCGCGCCGATCCACGCGTTTGATGTATCGCGTCGCGACTTACCGACGTAAATTGCGCCCGACGTAAAATCGAAATATGATTCCCTCTCACACTTTCATTCTCTCTCTTCCTCTCTCTCTCTCTCTCTCTCTCTCTCTCTCTCTCTCTCTCTCTCTGCCGCAGATTCCATCGCGCAACGAACTTCGTACTCCCGCGATTTGCATCCGCTGTTGCATCACGAGAGAGAGAGAGAGAGAGAGAGAGAGAGAGAAAGAGAGAAAGAGAGAGAGCGGCAAGAAACGTTTTCTCGTTCAACTTGCGTGGCATAATTCCGCGAATACCACGGCTGGCTGCATTGCTCGACGAGGAAGAAAATAAACTTTACGTCCAAGTGTATTCCCGGGGCTGCTGCGCGTCTCGTAGAGAGAAGCAGCAGGGGTGAGGGAGGAAGAGGAACACACGGGAAAAACCATCGATGTGCACTCTCGGCGCATCCTCTACCCCGAAGGATTCCGGATACCATTCGTACGTCACATGTAAAAAGGCATTCGCGATGTCTCATCCTGTTAAACGATTCGACCTGGAAGCGTGCCGGAACGCTTTTTACACGGTTAACACGATCAACGCGCCGGCGAGTGAGGCGCGGAATAACGGCACGGACTGGAGGTACAGTGAGGGGTAGAAGGATGGTCGATTTACAAGGGACGACTACGGGATGTCACATACTCCGCGCGCGCCGGTGTGTGCATAAATCTGTATGCAAACCCGGGGACGGGTCTATGTGTGTATTTTAATCAATACCCTGTTGACACCGCGACCAGGGAACATAAATCATAAGACAATGGAAAATGGCGCGCAGGAGAGAGGAGAGCTACAACGGGATCTAAGTATTCCATTGTCGTGTACGCGCTCGAGAGACAGGGCGCGTTACGATGCATATATGCAGTGCGGGCCCGCAATAGTTTTGGTGGTTGGCACGTCGTCGCGAAATTTATTTAACTTAAGCTTTTCATCACGTCTAAACATGTTTTTTTTTTTTTTTTGCGTTTTGTTTCGAGCGGGACAGACGCCTCGCGCGCCCCTTTGAGTATTCGCTAATGAATGGATTTGCATTATGTGAAATGATATTCTCTGCGAAAAAGGGGTTTTGTTTAAACGCGAGTGACATCAAAACGCCAGTTGTTTTCATTGTTAAAGACAATGTCAGTTTAAAATTTCACGTAAAACGTAAAAAACCGTGGAAGAAAAAAATAGATTTGCAGAATGATTGCGCGTTAAAAGGATGCTTATTGGTGTACAAAATGTTCTTCGCGAGAGATTTGATGTTGTAAATTTAATAATCTTCTCAGCAGAGATCGCAAAACAAAAATCGAGAAAGAAATTACGTTTTTTTCTTTGTTTCGCGCACAATGTGAAATTGATTTCATCGATATCATTAATAACAGCGTCAGTATCTGTCGAATCAATTTCGCGAATGAAAGAGAGAGAGAGAGAGAGAGAGAGAGAGAAAGAGAGAAAAAAGGAGCATAATGTGTTTTTAAATCTTGATCTATAATACGTATGACGCAATTACCGATAATTACGATCGGGATAAGTTAAACCGTGGCGAAAAGCATGACAACATATCACGGAACATATTTTCGGAGCGTATTTGGAACACATCGTTTATTTGCAATTTTCGCGAGCGCACAATTGCGTGTTGCAATCGAGTTTTAATTGTTTGTGACTATGTTCTTTAAATTGAATAGCTGTAACAAATCTACATTGAGAACAGATTGTTTGATTGGATATGTCCATTAACTTAAACTTTATAAAGTGATAAATTTCACTTATTAAACGAGTTTTGAATATTCATATTTGTCACAAACATGTGCGTGTGTGTGTGTAAAATCATTTGATGAACTGAATTCCCCGTTTATATATAAATCTATAAAACGCTTAAACAAAATAATTTGTTTAAAGATATAATATTAAAAATATTACATAACTTTTAAAATTTGTAGAAGAATAATTTCAGAATGTAGCTTCACACACATGTACGTAAAACTGTAATAAAGCCTATTGACTGTAACAAAGCTCTATAAATACAATAAGTAATGATACGCAATTAATGTAATAATTCTCAATATTGATAACATCAATACTGAGAATCTGCAATATCTATAGATATCTGATAGAATTCTCGTAGCCATAAAATTTCTCCACGTCTCCTTAATTCATGATTACCGTCGTCGGAATTTGCGCGTGTAGGTACAAACCTGTGAATTGAAATGCACTGATTTACGCGGGTCCATGTACACGCACGCGCTCATTCACTCACAAAAGGGATGCTTCGACATGTAGGCGTAGTAATCCCAACGAGACGGGGAATAGCATGCGAGCGGGACCGGTGTCGTGGTGTGCCTGAGGAATATTCGCAGCTTCACTACATCTATACCATCCATCTCCGGCCATTTACTCCGCGCGCGCGCGCGCGCCCGTTACACGAGCCGCCCGGGCGAGAATGCCTGCGTATCTACGAAATGTAGATAATAGATGAAATATTTGCGCGGTATGCGTGGTATTAAACCGACACCCCTGTAATTGTATTTTATAGCTACTCCTGCCACCGACGGGCCCACTCTCGAGCGCGAATCCTTCGTAGTCCTGACAGCCCTTTCTCTCTCTCTCTCTTTCTCTCTCTCTCTCTCTCTCTCCTAGTAAACCCCCCGTTTTCCCTCGGTGCTCGTTGCACCACTTTGCGCTCTCTCTTCGCATACAGATGCACAATCGTATATATACACAACGTCGCAATACGATGGGAAAATCGCTCCCTCGTCTGCCTCGACTCTCTCTATACTACTGCCTACCTTCCAGACATGGCGTTTTCCCATATAACAAAACGCCAGGAACCAGTTTGCAGATCCGGCCGTTGGGAGGCTCGAAGCATCTCTCACCCGAAGCGTTTCTATATATTTTTTGACGGGGGAATGCTGCATTCACACTCTCCTCTTCGACGCATCCCCGCGGAGCGGCGTCATCGCCTACGCGCGCGCGTATCTCTTTTTTTTCCGCATTCTTTTCTATCCCCATCCCACGATCTCCCTAGTTGATAGAAATATTTTCCGTAGCTACGAGGATTGGAGGCGGCGAATTTATCACGGTGTGACAGACCATCTTCTCTCTCTATCTATGCCGAGAGTAATCTTCTTTTTCGAGTTTCATCGCGCACGTCAACGCGCCGAAGCGGTAACAAGCTTTGTTTGTTCGGTAATATTTGAAAATATGGGAGCGAAACTATATTTTTAATTTTTCCGAAAAAGCGCGTGTTATTTGTAAAAAAAAAAAAGAAAAATAAATATTGATAAACTCTCGAACTAACCCTTAACATCGTGTGTAACATCAGGATTACGATTGACGCTCGCAATTGCATTGCGTAGTTGTCTAATTGACAAGCAACGTATTAAATACGACTCGCTCGATGTCGACACGCGTTTTATATAAAATAATACATGAAAATAATGTGTAATGATTGATACCGATAGTACGTGCGTGTGTGTGTGTGTGTGTGTGTGTATGGCAGAATTTTATATAGTTATTTATTGATACATCGCGCTCTGCTATTTCCGTGAAGCTTTCAAAACACATCGAAACAGCTACACATACATCGTGCTACGATGCTTACTTTACTCTCTTTCGAATCGATTCGAAAAGGAGTATATATATATACATATATATATACATATATATATATATATATACATATATATATATATATATGTATATATATATGTATATATGTATATTGTATATATATTTATACTAAAAGAGAAATGTTACAGCAAATATTCCAACTCTGGTTACAAGCTTTGCCCGTCCTAGACAAAAACTAATGTAGCGCAGTGTGTAAACAAACAGAAAAATAATATACATTTGAGAAGGATAATATCTCTCGTTCTCTCTCCGTCGTACACACAAGCGACAACACTTATTGCAACATATGCAAATCCAGTAGATTTAAAAACATTTGTTTATTTGAATTTTAATTACGATTGCAACGTCATTTCAACATTTGTGTTAAGAGAACGTTTTTAAAAAACAGCTGATCATTCGCGATACACTCAGTGCAATAATTCCTTCACGCGCGCGCGAAGTCCAAATGCCATCAAATACCGCAAGACTTATCAAGTTTATTTTGATACAATTGTACGTTACGTGCAGCTATTAAATCCTCGCGGTTACTGTGCCGAGAGCCTAGCGCGCTAATTAAAAATTAAAGAGAGAAAAAAAACGATCATTTTCTCTACCGCGCTTGACTTTCTCTCGTCTCTGGCCGGTATGATATAAGACAGAATAAACTTTGGAATAAAGCGAGAGACAGAAAGAAACTCGACCAAAGGAACCGAGAATTATTCACTGGAGCAAACAAGAATCTCGTTTCGAGAAATAAAGAGAGCGCGGTCGTACCTACGTCGACGGGGTAACTTGCGCGTCGAATATAGACACGCGTCGACGTTCGTTTGTAACGCCGCGTCGGGGATGTTCTTATATTTGCGATTATCGCGAATGCCATCATCATTATCCGGCACACGATGTGCTCCGGTGCCATTAGGCACGGTCAATTTTCCTAAGAGCACCTCACGTTATTCCCGACGATACTCGACTTCCACGCAACGAGCTAGACCTCGTGTGTTGTGCGTGCGCGACCTTAACACGGAAATATCAACGAAATAATCACTACTATCGCCGGGCCTTGTTCGATAATGGTACGTCGGCACGGATTTCCGCGTCGACCATGAATTATTATGAATATAACGCGCGTGCGCCACGTTTTCTTTTCACGCTGAAAATAGCTTGTTCCTTCAATTCGCACGAGAGAAATTTCTGCTTTGTTACATGCCGAACGTTTAATAAGTAAATATATTGTAAAGATTCGTGCCAAAGTTTGAGGAGCACCGAATTAGAATTATTAGACGCACCGCGCTAGGATTATTAGACGGCACTGAATTTTAACACTACGAGTAAAAGTACTTTATTCACTATGGTTGTACGTCTTTTACGGTTACAACTGCTAAAGAGACGACTCTGTTGGCTGCTCGCTAGCGATTGCCCTTGCTTTCTCACAAATCGGTAAAATTCGGCAAGCCCGATTGTCTACGAACGATGTTTACCGGCAGTTCGTTCACGCAAAAAGTGAACAGACTACCGGTAAACACCGTTCGTAGACAATCGAGCTTGCCGAATTTTACCGAATTTTACCAATTCGTGAGAAAGCAAGGCAAATATTCTAGAAAATCTCTTGGCATATGATGTGATGTAAGGCGTAGTGACGATTTTTCTCGAGAAGGAAACGAATTTTTTTTTTATCAGAGTTGCAACGAATATCAATCAACTAATCGATATTCTGTTTATTCGACAACGGTTTTTACAGTGATCCCTCCTTAATTTTTGTAATTTGGGGTAGAGAATTCTACAAAATGAAATTAAGAGAGATGTTTCCCTTTCTAGTTAGAAACGGAGCTTTGTCAAGTATGATCAGTGTTGCACGACAGTAGTGGAGAGGAAACTCTACGAATAGCGTGGGAGAACTTCTCCTCTAAATAAGGAGAAGCTAAAAATTATAGAGGAACAAATAAGAGAGAGAGCACTGTACTATTTTCGGCCGAATAGTCTTTCGGTTTAAATAGTTTTTTTTAATGTAAAAATAAAATAAAATTTAATAAAATAAAAAATAGTAGCTAACAGACTGCCACTTCAGCCGCGAATAGTTTTAACATGCTCGAGTATCTAATTTATTTATACCTAATAAAATTAAATTAAACACATTTTTTGTTACATAATACATATGTAACAAAAATGTATGTATTTAATACACACTAGTAGTTTTAAATTACAACAAAAACAAGTTCAATGATTGAAACATATATCAATTTAACATGCAAATTGTTTTTGACAATAATTGCCAATTACAATTTGTTAAAAAAAAATTAATTCTACAAGAATAGACAATCAATAATTTTTAAATAAATAAATTTTTTAAAATAGCAGAAACACGCATTTGAAATTCAAACTGTCTACAAATTGACAAGTTGGCGTAACCTAATATTCCTAATATTCGCCGAATATTCGTTGCATCTCTAATTCATATGTATGTAATATTTATTTTGAGCGTCTTGTTTTATTTTCGAAATAGACAACCATCGATGTAAATAAACATATGTACAAATTTATTATTTTACTGTATATTTAACGCACAACGTACACAGAGAAACGGGAGTTATTTCGATGAAACAGCACAACAAGAGAGATCGATACCGGATGTGACTTTTCTTACGACTACGGAAATTTAATTTACAGCTCAAATATCGCGAGAAATCGATTGTACTCTTGAAGAAGTTGCGGCGAAACAAGTTTTCATCGTCGTGATGATAACTTGTGTTGTAGAAAAAAAAAAAATGCACTTTTCTCAACTTTGTCAAAAGAACGAGAACGCGCGGAAAAAACGCGCGATAATTCCGATATATATCCGGCGCAATTCCCTCGGCAATCCGCGCGCGCGATACATAATACAAACCGCATTGCTTCGTTTAATCGCGCTTGTGTGCGCGAATGTATCAATAGCAATAGCAGAGCCGCAGCGTCCGCCACTCCAGAGGAGTGAAACGTTGCTTGTGCACGATCCGCAGTTGCGCGATCTCCCGGCCGGCGGTGTTTTCTCAAGCTTTCTCTTTTTCTCTCTTTCTCTCGTACTCGGGGGTTAATGCATTTCATTAATCACCACGAGGACCTTTCCACCCACCCACACATACACACACGCTCGTTGCCCGCTTCGTTTGCCGCAAACGACACGAAGCGGTTGATATTTTTTCCCATTCCCGACGCCCCGTTATTATTACTTGTCATCTTCGCCGGATTTCTTTTCTCCCCTCGGGCTTTATTTATCCCCCTTCCCTTCGCGAATCTCGTTTCCGACCTCGTTCGTTGGGCAGGGAGGGAGGGGACGGAATCAGGACGCGTGGTGATGAATATAAATAAAAAGCATCCACAACACACATCGCACACGGGCGTGTAAGAAGACGGCGGATATATCGTCGTTCAGGGTGGAGAACGGCGGAAAGGGAACGCCAAATGGCGAACGGCGGTGAGGGGGCGGCGAGGAAAGTTGGCGTCCGCTTCAAGAAAAGCTTGACAGCTTCTACTTTTTGCTCTCGAAGTATCTGAATGGCGGCGTCCTAAGAATATCTTCGCGCAGAAAGAAGACGGGGCGGGATGGAAGAGAGGGAGAGAGGGAAGGTGAAGAGAGAGGCTCCCTTGTGCCGGATCTGCCATTTGCGAGAACGCGTTCGCCCATCTTTAATGTCACGGACTCAATACGAGAAATAGACGTCCGTATATAGCGACATTTTGATGATGCGCTCTCTTCACGTCGCGGTTACTGACGACGACGACGACGACGACGACGCGGCTTACGCTGTGTTACTACTTCAAACGGACTCGTTAGGGTGGTTAAATGCACTCAAAGTGTTTCCGTTGTGTCGCGAAGGCAACTTGCTACACACGTCTGCGAGCTCTCAAATCTGCCAGCTATTGTGCGCCTGATACTTCAACTCTTTTGACCTATCTCGTTTGCGTGCAATTTACTCTTCCCTATTATTTGCACTCGTTAGCAGTTGCAAAACGTTTAAACGTTACATTTTTACGTTATTATACTCATTTGTGAATTCTCCTCTGAATAATTACACTCCTGTAATTATTTTCATAATAACCAAGTGCAGACACAAGTGCAACGAGAGAGTGAATGAGAGAGAGAGAGAGAGAGAGTATTGCGCGCGATACACGTATCTATAGGATTCGTGTAAATTTGGCCGCATTCCGTGGGATGCACATAGATGGTAGATTGTGTCCGTTTATGAGAGCGGAGACGAGAGTTCGCTCAACGACATCACGGACTCGATGGGAGAAATAAACGCAATATATATAGGTGTGTACACACATATATATATGTATATATATATATATATATATATTATATATGTATACATATATATTATATAGTATATACATAGCGAACGTCGCAGCGGAGTCTCCCTGTTTAGATGTTAGCTATATTAAGAGCGTGCTATCGTGGATTATATATCCCTTTATTTGTGGATAAACTGGCGCGAGCGTGTGTACAGACGGTTCAAGTTGGATTCATCCCGTCCATGAGGCAGAACGAGATTCTCGTAATCTTATGTACTTCGAAAGATATACGCTCTATCGCACTCGATGCAAAAGTGTGTGCCTCTCTCTCTCTCTCTCTCCTTTTCGTTCTCTCAGTCGAACAGCTCGTCTGACACATATTCGAATTAAGTTTTTTTTTTTTTTTTTTTTTTTTTGAGATGCTCAATTGCGCGCGTCGTTCGCTTGTGTGCGAAGATGCGCATGTAGCAATACACACTTCCCTCCCTCGCGTCCGATAAATACGATCCGCGCTCCCTATGCACGCGCGCGCACTCCCCCATTTCGCGTGAAAGATTTATTTTTCGCCGCGCATTCTGAAATGATGACCTTTTACGCTGGATTTCGCCTCGCGCGCGTTACGTAGGAAAGATACAAATCACTTCTGGACGTTCGGCGCGGTTACGAACGGCGCGCATCCCACCGTGTGCACATTCGAGCCCGTCTCGCTCGGCTCACTTGAAAAGTAAGTTCCCGTCGACACGTAATATCGCGCATAGGGTAGTTGATGGTCTTTGAATTTCTTTTCTTTATTCGCCACAAAAGCGGCGTATGTATAACATAAAACCGCATTATATAAAACAACCCCCAAGTCAAAGTGGAAATATCTTTTGTTTCTTTTTTTTTCGTCTATCATTTTTCTCGTTTCAATATCGTTCATTTTATTTTTATTATTCAGATTTCTCTTTGCGTGTTTAGTTTTTCAAAAAAAATAAATAAAAAAATATTATTATTGCGTGTTTGCTTGTGTAAACTTGTTTAAACTTTTACGTATGTTACTTTGAGAAAAGATTTTGAGACGTGAGTTTATTTTGGCGTGAGTTTCTGTTACAAATTAATGAACACGAATGGCAATTACGTTTTTGTTGGGATATAATTACGTTTCCTGAATGGCAATTTATATATACATGTGCGCGAGACGAAGCTCGCACGCGCTCGCAGCCCGCTGTCGATGGAAAGTTATGCGAGGATAGTGCATAACGCATGAGGTATGCACACTATTCTGCATGAAATGTAGATATTTGCGCAGTGACTCGCTTTACAAGCGACTTGTACATAGTTTGCTCTTGTAATTCTACTATTTGCCCGAGTTATATACGATAAACTTAAGAACAGCATTCGAAATTACCACTCTCCTTTTGAAAATACAGATTCGACGCGCGTGTGTTATTTCATCCGCGCGAAAAACAGGTTTTATACTGTAGTGTCATTTTTTTTATGCTACCGATAACGCGATCGATCAAACGTGTTCACGTTCAAATTCAGTTTATCGCTGGAAAAACAGCAATAGAAGTTTGTCGTTCAAATATAGCGTTTATCGATCGAAATTATTTTATAATTACGGGACACACATTCCGCGCGTTTTTCCGCGCGTGCACACAGACGGTCGGGCGCAAATTGTACATAAATATATGTATCGCCACTTTGTGCCGCGCGATTTATGTATGTTTGCACAGCGTCAATCATTACCGAGGCCTCTTTCTCGTTTCGTTTTTCCTCGGGATTCATGTGCCGTCATTTTTTTTTTTTTTTTTCCTATCTCGCTCGTTGGCAGAACGAGCTGAAAGATCAAAAGGTGTGTGTGTGTGCGCGCATGGTGGATTCGCGCGCGCGACGCGAACGAGTATCGCAAATAATAATTCCGCCGCTTTTCCGGCGTTTCCGCGAGAACAGCCTCGTTCGAGTATCGCGAGCCAATTTGCCCCGTCGTCGGATGCTTGTCGGAACGAAAGAAACTTGTATCGGAAACGACGAATGCAGGAAGTGACGTCCTTTACGCTTTACGACTTCCTATAATCCACACATGTCTGTTAAAAGTGTACGAGGGCTCGCGCCGGAGGTAATCGTGGAATTTATAGAAAACGCTGGCAATCGCGCGCCGGTGTGTGTGTGTGTGTGTGTGTGTGTGTGTGTGTGTGTATGTGTGTGTGTGTGTGTTACGTGCAGCTGCGGCAACGATTCGTCTCTCGCTGTTGAATTTTCGTGACCGGTACAGTATAAGGGAGTCAAGTGTCAAAGGACAGAGAGAAAACGTGTATGAAAACGAAAACTCGCGGAATAATTCATCGCGTTGTATGTGACTCGCACCGGTTGTTGCGCTTTTACCTCATATATCATACGCTTGACACGTCAAATATCCCCGAGAATATCTCGATGTCTCACATCCCGCGATCGTCATCTATAATTCGCGCCTCCTGTTACGCCTTTACCCCAACGCCTTATGTTTCGCGCCGTTTATCGGTTCTCTACATAATGCAGAGAGGACGTGTGTGTGTGTGTGTGTGTGGGCGCGCGCGATAAAAATTGCATTGAAACACTGTTTCTTCATTTTTCACTTCGCGCAATCTCAGTCTCTTAATCTACGAATTCGTGTGAAATGAGCTCTTTTGTGTGATATCAGAAATCTTAATGTCTATTGAAACTTTTAAAGCCATTTAGATCTCGAAAAAGCTTCGAGCGTTTTAAGAGCGTATTATCGACTTGATTAAAAATAAAAAAAAAAACAAATTCAATATATCTCGAAAATTTGCGATATAAAATTATTACTTTGCTCGCGCGTTGAACGGATACAAATTTTATATATCGCCAGAGAAGAACAAAAGAAATTTTTTCTCGAAATTCAGAAAATGCGCTCTTCACTCTTGCTAATATTCCTCGTGTTATATCTTTTTTTTTCAGGGGACACCGCACCCGTGCGATATCTTTCCCTGAAAAGTCTTCTTCCAGACACCACCGCCTACATGACTTACGAGGGCAGCACAACGCATCCCGGTTGTTGGGAGACGGCGGTGTGGCTGATACTCAACAAACCGATTTACGTCACAGCACGGGAGGTAAATATGAGACGATATAATACAAGATACGCGGAAAATAGTTCTGATAACTCTGTCTATGATCATGCAAAATAAAAATAAATAAAATTGATTTTTTTTTTTTTTTTTGAAGAATTACACGCGTGTAAACCTCTTGAATCTGATTCGAAAATCTCGCGTGTACCGAAATTATAATTTGAATCGCCGAAAGTGGCAATTTGATCGATACGAGAACCGGCTCGTAGATAGTTTTTTTGTCGATACCGTCGGATAAAATCGACGTTTCTCTTCCTTACGGCTAGTACTCTCTCTATTTCTGTTATTAGCTGTACGCCCTAAGGAAATTAATGCAGGGCTCCGCAGTCACACCGAAAGCGCCTCTCGGTAACAATTCCAGACCGCTGCAGGATCTTCATTACAGAACCGTGCGAACAAATATCGATTTTGCGAAGGTAATGTAACACTGTGATTCTGTCATTTGATACTTCGTGTGAAGAACGCGGGTTCAATTACGTAATTGGTATGCCGCTGTAAATGTGATATCGCGTATCCATTAAACGATAGTGGTTCTAGCATACAATCCAGATAAGATTATTTGTAGAATTGTTTCAGTGCGTATAAACTGAGTTTGACGAAACACACATTTGCCTCTTGTTTCGCAATAAATTTCAAGTTGGCAAAATTTTTTCACAAACAGTTTTTGATTTTTTGTTTTACTCCATACAAACACAAATGGGTAATTAAATATATTGAAGATGCAAATTAAGCATCTGATGAATCTTCGATTCGAATTTCCAACCGTATTAATTTACAGGTTTAAAAATATATTTGCACGTATACATGCAGCGCATTGGCTCGTATTGATCTTTAACTATTTGTGCTAGTTATTTCAAACACACAAATATTATTTCAAAATAAAACAATCTTTACAAATTCCTTTGTTGATCGTAAAGAATCAATCTTGCTGTCTTCTCATGTGCTTGCAAACTCAAAAGCGTCTATTTTCTGTATTTTACTTCGGCAGCGAGGAAACGCCAAGTGTCCGTCGATGGCCCAGGACATGCATTATAGAGGTAACACACGATGTTAGCCAGACTCTAGAAGCCCCTAAAGTTTACGCCACACCGCGAAGGAATCATCTCGATGAGAATTTGAAAAGATGACTTTTTCCTTCCAGCCAACACGTGGCGGGACGGCGCCTGAGGAGACTCCGGGGGTATCCTGCGACAGGACCACGAAAGAAGACTCTTTCTCAAAGTGTGGAACGAGTTTTCGCGTAACGTAATAATAATACAGAGAGGAAGAGAGTGTGACGAGAGAAGTAAGAGAAAGAGCTAATTCCTAACGGCAAGATTTTTGTCGTGGCTGTGTGCGAAGAATGGACGTAAAAAAAAAAATGTTGAATTGTTGTAAATCTCGACGCGAAATAAACTGTAGCGCGTTTCCTACGTTTCTTGAAACGAAACACGTATAACATACCCATCGTGTGTTATAAAAAAAAAAAAAAAACCACAAAATGTATATTTAATTTGTAGATAAGTTTGTCACGTTGTAAAATCAAAGAGTTTGTTTTATTATCCGGAGTAGCAAAGTCTCAAAGTCACGTGTTGCTACAGCATTAAATGTAATTCCTTGCGATCACACAACAGTGATATCAAAGGAGCTTTAAGTGTCTTGCTGTGGGATACGAGTGGGAGAGAGTTTTGCGTTTAGAATTAATTAATTAACGTTTGCGCGTTGAAAATTGTAACAGTTATTATCAGATTGGGAGGATGAATGCGGAGGAGAAAAAATAATGTTGCCACGCAGGAAACAACTGCAACGTAATTTTGTAAAAATGGACAATAGCGCTTTCAGCCGACGAATGATGATTCCTATATGTAGCGAAAAAAGATAGGCGCGTTGCTCTTTATAAAGTAAGGAAACTTTTTTTTAAAAAAAAAAAAAAAGCCCATGTGTCCATCGCTGATAATCACACAGACGATCGTTCTGTTTTTCGCGTAAAAATAAAACAAAACAAAACAAAAGAAATCAATCAAGTGAGAGAATAAAAACGACCGCATTGATGATTAATCCCGAGTTTGTAAATCGGCCGTTAGATCATTTGACAGGTTCTTTGTCAATTATTCGCTAACCAATGGCGATACAACACGGCGAACGATGTAAAGAGCGAAAACCGACGTTGCCGAGGGAAAGGGAAGATGGGATGGGGGAAATGAAGCGGAAGCGCGAGAAGAAAACGAGACGATCGTGATAGATCTCGGAAGAAGATAGAGAAGAAGAAATAGCCGTGGTATCGGCGGTGGTGCCGGTGGTTGCGTGGGGCACGGGGAGAGTGAGAGGGCGGGGAGAGAGGAAGAGCAATTTCGTAATAGCTCCGGGATAGAGACGAGTAGCATAATAAAGAAGGAATGGTTCGGAAGAGGAGGAGATTAGGATGAAGTCATGTGGTAGATCAACCGCGCGGAAGGAAATGCTCGAGCTCTTCCCCCGTTAGCT
Organism: Pseudomyrmex concolor; assembly: GCA_014839585.1. NCBI lineage: Eukaryota > Metazoa > Arthropoda > Insecta > Hymenoptera > Formicidae > Pseudomyrmex > Pseudomyrmex concolor. Next base: position 18,550 of record QVOB01013996.1, read on the forward strand.
TAGCCGATGGATGAATAATCCGCCGCGGCGCTTTTGTATATATAAAACACACATACACACGGGGAAAATGTGTACACACGAACAGACATTACCTAAACTTAGATGTTTAAGCAGTGAAAGAACGAAACTTTTAGGGAGAACAAGCGTGTGTATAGCGGATAAAAAGTTGTATTATATGAAAAAAAAAAAAAAAAGTGAACGTTCAATGATTGTGGTTAATGAGTAAACGATAACAATAAAGGCGACGTTATATTGTACAGCAACAGCAATCTCGCTGTGTGTCTCTCCCTTGCCGTCTTTGTTTTTGC
>QVOB01013998.1:0-12125 GCA_014839585.1 Pseudomyrmex concolor
CCCAAACATAATTTTCAATAATATTTAAATTATTACACATTACAATTATTACTTTAAACACAATTTTTAATCAGATCTTGTTAATATTATAAAATAACATTGTTCTTTGAATATATGAAACATCTGTGGGATAAATGTTACAATATAAAATAAGAAACTCATTAAAGCATCTCAATTGTTTTCTGTAAAAAAAAAAATAAAAGATTTACGAAAGAATTTAATATAATACATCGTTGTAGAGAAGCTACAATGTAACGTTAGTACGGAAAGGATCCTGAGAGAGAGAAAGAGAGAGAAAAGAGATTCAAAGAAATGGAAAAAATTTCTTTTCGGCCCAATTCAGCAGAAAATCGCGCAAGAGGGATCCGTTTGAAGAATTTCAAATATATTAACAGAGAAGGAAACTTTTGTGTTCCTTATTATTAAAAGAATACATATACATAGATACGTGTAATGTATATAAATGTCCCCGAGTATTGATTTCAGGATAAACAGAAATTCAAAGACGTTGTATTTAAATCCATCATAATTCAGTCAAAATGTGCGGTGGCACATTGCGGCGCAACAAAATATTTTTGGGTCACGTAACATTGTTTGTTACAGCCAGTAGACGAACGTTACACGACGCGCTAATTAATGCCACGAGTTGCATTGCGTAAGAATACAAATTACGTATCTCACGTCGCCTTAACTAATTCTATTACATATTGTATTTTCCCACAAACAAAAAATAAGCTTTGCTATTTATCTTGTTTGCTTTCATATTATATAGAAACCAGGTTATAAATAAATTTACATTTAAAATATGTAAATAAATTTTCATTATTTTACACAACGCGATAATACAATGAATGCTAAAAATAAAAGCGAAATAATTTGCGAGCGTAACGTAGATAAGGGAGAATTAAACATAAATAATTTAAATATTATGGATCTTCAAGAGTCATTTTACGCATAAAAAATGCGCGTGTAATAAATGTTTTAATAATCTTGTTAACTACAGAAACTCTCTCCCTCCCACTAATGAATAATTTATTTAATATATTTAATATATATTATATTATACATATATATTTACACCGTTGTCCTAATCCGATCTTGATTTGATTTCTCGTTCATTCATTAAGCAATTGACTTTATTTTAACGCGCAAATTAAAAAGAACTTGCATTTTTACAAACAATCGCATAAATAAAACTACAAATTAATTTTTAAATTTTTGTTAAATAAAAACAAAACAGGCAATCATCGTTTTATTGTGCAATATGTATCTGATTATCCATGCGTTGCGCAATATTTTTTTTTATCATTAAACTAACACAATCGCGTGATTGTAAAACAATGGTTTAAAGACAACACATATGTGCTTGTGTCTCATCATTTACGTATACAGAAATACGATTAATTAATTAATTCTCTTTCTCGTTATTCGGGATTACTGTCATCATCACTTAAGTAATTTTCGATTCACATATGTATATCGACCAGCCGTCGATACTATTTTGTTATCTATCTTGTGGTTTCAGCGCGCAAAGCTAGAACACATACATAGCCGGTAATAATCTCGGAGCCAGTTACGACACCAACGCGGAGACAGAATAATTTGTCATATGATGTCACGCGTACACGCATGAACGCGGTTACGGTCATAACATCTGGCAAGTGTTAAAGTACGTTTACACTTACTGCGACTGATAAACAAACACACGGACGTGCATTTTTTTTTAGCAAAAAAACATGTATTAACGTTATTACATTGGTTATTATTTATTTTATCTTGTAATTACTTGAATATTCAATAACTCTGGAATTTGAAATTTTTGTGCTATACCGTCGCAGAGTTTTTGTGCTATACCTCTTCGTTCTGTAGCGAGTTATTCTTCCGTCTTATATGTATATTTGATGAATGATGTAAAACTGCTGAGAAATATTCTTTTCATTTTTTTTGAATTTTTCGTGATGCCTAACACCACGCAGATCTCGAGGGTTCATTCTTTTAAACTTAAGTCCGAAATCATCCACCGTTATTCCGCACAAGCTAAGAAATTGAATGTTCAAAAAATTCTCACACTGATAGCGCTTTTTTTATAAGCGTTCGGATAAGTGACTTTACTTCTCGAACTAATACTAATTTAGAAAAGCAACGTATACTTCAATAGAGAAAACTTCGTATTGTTCTTGCGCTTCACTCGAACTCTAAGGTACTGTGTATTCAGATCTAACCAAATATTTTGGAACATAAAGTCGCTTAACATTTGACATGAATTATGTAATAATAATTTCAAGCAATATTTGAATATTGTTGGAGAAAATTGAAGACTTCATCTATACGCTAAATATTCTGCAGTCTAAAAATAATAAATGTCAATTACTGCTTATTACGTAAAAAAATTAAAACAGCAGAATTTACTTGAAAGAGAGCCGTTTAAAGGACAAAAGAGATCTGACGCGCTTAATTTGTAGTGGATTCTCGATCATTACGTGTGCATTAGCTCGCAAGGCATTAATGCACTTTAGAAACGCATAAATTCTTGTGATGTCACGTCGACAGACGGACGCGCGAAATCGATACTGCACCATTTCGCACGAGAATTCGCTTGGAATCATGTGTCGTATCGGATTAAATGTCGCGCGAACGTATTAATCCGTGTGCGTTAGCGAGTGAGCGAGCGAGAAAAAAGAGAGAGAGAGAGAGACACAGATATTGCGATCGCACATGTGATCAACTCGCATGTGCGCTATAGCGCACACATCGATCGAATAAAACGCGATAATGATTTATCACGAGGAATCTCGTGTTATCGAGTAAAACATCATTTGGCCAAGCTAATATTTGCATCGTGCGATTAATCAATCAAACGACAGCAGCAAAAGATGTTCCTTTTTCTCTCGTTAAGCCGATGGCTCGCAATATTCTGAGACGCAATTTTCCTAATGATATAATAATAACGTGTTACTTTTTCTAAAGTAGTATCTCGTCGAAAATACATTATCCTCCATATAAAACTGAAATTTACATATTTATTAAAAAAATACAAACATAGCTTCTCTCTCTTTTGTGCGTGTCCGTGATGATAACAATATTCTCATTACATAACTCGGAACTTTAAGTAATACGTCTCTCGTACTTAAAAACTTCTTTCTGCCAGACAAAGCGCTTCGCAAGACGTCGTTTTTAACGAGATCGACGACAGCTTTGAATTTACAACGACGACGACCACGTCGTCCGCGAACTTGCGAAGAAGAGAGAAGCTGCGGGGGAAAAAGGTTGATCAGACTTTTAAATAGAGACGATCAACTAAAAGCCCAAACTCGCAGCGCGACCCAAACTAACGTTAATTGAGTTAATTGTCGAGAGAATTTATTCTTTTAAGCGCTGCGAGGTTGTGTCTAATAATTAAACGGGAACGAATGAAAGTGAGAGTCTGCATTTATATTGTAATGAACGTCCCTGAGGCACACACGTGTGCATCTTCCTCTTTTCGGCCACGTAATTCAACATCTTCCAGTCCCGAAATTTTCCGCTGGAATTCCGAGCCCGCAAATATTACGTAACAACTTTAATTATTCTACAAGTTTCATATGGCTAAATTATAACGGAGTCAAGCGCAACTCTAATTTCCCTGACCTTTCATTAGAACGTTCATCGTCCAATATATTCTCTTGAAAGATGCTATATGTATACGTCGATGTTGCATATAAGTTGCACATCGTCGCTGTGCTTATGCAAATTAAGAAAACCGAAATGCGATATTTCCACGAAATACGATAGACGTGTGTGTATGCAGGGAAGACCGAGGCACAAGTGATATCCAAAATAAATTATAAAAGAAACAAATTTGTATGCATTATTATGTAACATCGGGCGCATCTTTTAGGTGAACTGAAATTGAACAAGATTCTCGAGAAAACCTCTTTCCTAAATGTTCCACCAAATTGTTTGTTTTTACCCGATAGAACAATCTCCACCTTGAGAAAACGTTTGCTTAGCAAACAATCATGTCGTATATATACGTTTCGTATCAATCGCGCGCTGAAAAAAGCAAGACTGCGATTTGTTTTTTTGTTTGCGCGCTTTTAACGCAAATGGAATAGAAAATGCAAGCCGGCTTACGTATTTCAATCGATGACGGATATATCTGCTCGCTCGTTTCAACGGATTGAGAATTTGTCCGTTCCGATAGAGCGGAGAGGGATTTTGTCTGTAATTAAACGGTTTTCGTCGAATTCAAAGAAACTTCGAAGCATTCGAAACGCACGGAACAATTGCCGCTCATTAACGAGATGATGAAAGACGCTTTTGCGTCGATGTACGAAACTCGGAACAAGTTATTCAACTGCGACGAAGTATTTCAAGATCGCGTCGGCGAGAAGTCAGACGCGCCAAAATTGACGCGGCGAGAATATTCTGACCGATTCTGAAGTAATCCGCTTTTCCTGGCGACGCTCCTGGGTTCTGTCGTTTTTGGAATTCCGTAAATATAACATCTTCTCTAATCTGAACAAATAGACGTAATAAACTGACGACAAACTCCAAACCAACTACGAACTGAAACAAACTCCACACGCGCGCATCGCTCTCGACTATTTTGAGGAAGCGCGCGTTTAACCCTGAAATATTATTAGGATTATTTAAGAATTCATCTCGGCCAAATTGCACATAGTTGCTGCCGGATGTAACATGTAATATGTAATTATTACATATTTTTAATGTACGCAATGCGTGCAATTAATTAATTAATTATCGGTAACCAAAACTTGTTGAGAAATATATACGACAAGAGGCGAAGTGTATTACGTTATAAAATATTTACATTTCACCATTTATGCCAGCGCCATGTCAAGCTTCTTGTGCAAAAGTCGAAAAATGTTACGTTATCGACATGTTGGCCTTTAAAACTGTCAAGAATTCTCGCGAGCAAATACACATTTACTTTCACGACGACAATCACAAAGCACGTACTCTCAACAGAATTTCATTTAGAATGATAAATCGTATAAATAAAGAAGATAAAACTCTTGGTAAAAATAAGTCATTATTAGTACTGATTATTTATTGAACCGTCATTAAAAATCATTGTTTTTCTATTAATAATTCTTATGCTAAATCTTCTTGCGCGCGCTTGAACTTTTAATTTTTCGATATTATTCTCGGTAATATTCCTATAGAGAAAGAAAAATCCCGAAATTGGTATGAATGAATCAATCCGATGAAAAAGTTTCGTGGGGATTTGCAAGAAACTTTCTCGGTCTTGTGCACGTGGCAAGAAATTGTGTGGTCTCGCTTTTTACATAATCTTCAACCGTTCTGTTTGTGTCAAGAGTTTTGAACTTATAGAATAACGGACAAATTATTAGTTCATCAGAAAACAGAAAAGGTAGTCTTTGCGTTTGTCGAGTCCAGAAAAGAGAGAGAGAGAATTAAAAAAGTTTTCTATTGTGAAAACAACAGATGTAGGACAAATAAAGCAGAGATCGATTTGCGAGATATATCGATCTGCGAGATATGCATATAAATTGGAGTACAACGAGTGGGCGTCAGATGTATCGTCTCGATTCAGTGATCCGTTGAAATAACACTCCCGCTTCATAATTTTAACTGACAGAAAATGAGAGCGGCGAGATACTAAATTAAATTGCGGAGAGAAAGATTCATCCCTGCTTTATGTCACGTTTGATCGTCACGTATCGCAATAAAAGCGCGAAATAAAAGAGACCGGAACACACAATACGACGATAAGTTAAAGAAACCCAATATCAACAACAAGATGATGGTAGTTAACGATAATAATTAGATGTTATTATCAAGTAAAATGACGCTTGTCATATCAGATAGAATAATGTTTAAAAACTCTTTCAAGTCCGTGGCAACAATGATGATATTATAATCGTACATATGTATGAATGGATAAATCATACAATTATTGATAATCTCGTCCGATAACTTTTGATAAAAGAAATCGCGACTACCCGACCACAAGTAGCTTTTATCGTGCAAAAACGTGAGATAAACGGCAGTCCCGTATCGTCAGCGGGGAATATTAAAAAAGAATAATGCAAAGAGAAATTCTTTTTCCCTCGATGTCACGAGAAATAAAATGTGAGATTATGACACTTGTCATGAATTGCAACGCTGAGCAAGACAAATGGAAACGAGAAATGCAGGAGAAAAAAATGTAAGAGAAAAAAAAAGAAGAACGCGCAAGAGAGGCGGAAGAGAGGCGCTAGCAGAAAATATTTCACAATTTCCGAGCCAATTTGTGAGGAGCAATCTTGCAGATCACATTTTCGTTAATTATTCGCGATCGCCGCTTTCTCCAAAAAAAAAAAAAAAAAAAAACATCGAGAGATGAATCTTGAGCAGACTGCAACCTGCTGCCAGGCTTTCTGTTGATTAGGCGAACTAATCGAGAGGTAAGAGCATGTTGCACAATATAGCGGCGGAGAAAGCGAGAAAAAGAGCGAGAGCGAGGAGGAGGGAAATCCTTCACTAACAGTCCACTTAAACATTAATCAGCCTTATCCGTCGTAACCCATTAACGGTACACGTGCATCGCGATATGAAGCATGTCAGGGAAATTATTTATCAGTAATCGCGGTAACATGGACAGAGAAATACAGAGAAGATCTTACACATAAAAAAAAAAAAAAAAAAAAAAAAATCACTTCCGTTCCTAATGTTCTCTGTCATCACTTATCGCACACTTAGCCGCGCGTCACTGACACCACGGAGATAACCAGATTCGTTTTAGCGCCAAACCAACGAGCATAAGAAGTCATGAAAACGAAATGTGTTTACGTGTTATTAGTACGGCATTATTATGTCACAGCCTCTTTGCACTTCGGCAAATTTTAGCGCGCAGTAAAGACATTTTCACAAAAACATCTTTCTTCATCGTTGCTCTTCCTGATATTGTATTTCGTAAAACAGTGCGTATCAAATATTTTTTTTTAACAAAAGCTTTTCAATAATCGCGCGAGTACAAATGTCAGACAACAGCGAGTATATAATGCAAATGTCTAAAAATTTCTATCTAGATTTACTGCTACGCGTGTTCGGTCAACTAATCGTTCGCTGTCTGAATTTCTAACAGCGGCGTGTCGCACAACTGCTCTTTTAAACATAGAGGATCAAAAAACTACTCGATATGCATGCACGAGAAGCACGCGGAAAATTCTTTCGGATGGATTTTACTCATCCCTCCTTTCGTCGACGACGATTTCCCTGTCCGTCTTCCCTGTGACGCGAGGGATCGGCCCCAGGATTGATCCCGCATTTCCGCGGGAATTTCTTCAACGTTCGGTCAATCTCTGTATCAGACGTTTCTTCAAACTCATGTTTGCTGCAATTTCGAAATTTGTTTCGCGTTTTTTCGATGTAAAATTTTTCGTCTTTGTACTCGTTCGCTTGACAAATTTTTTTTACTTCGTACGACATTCAGAGAAGTAAATGTGTTTGCTGCGAAAAATTTTCCGCTTTGCGTTTTCCTTCCCATTTCGATGTTACAAGCGTGATACGCGAGTCGTGTGAATTCTCACACGGCGATCGTATACACTACAAACATCGCGCAAGTCCTGCAGAGTAGTTTGTCGCTCGAAGTGAATTTAAACTTACGTCGTTTCTCTCTCAGAAAGACCCGGAATTTCAGGACGAGGAGAGAAACTTACTTCTGCTTGTGAATGACTCGGGGAAATTCTCGGGGATGAGCTCTTATCGCTTCTTCGTTAAAGTGTCGCGCTCTCTCGCGAAACGCACTGTTTATAAGCGCGCTCGCGCGCCGAGAGTCACGTGTCGCAAAGAAAATCGTCCGGCGAGCATCTCATGCCGGGGATTGCTCGCGCGACTCTCCGCTCTCCGGCGGATTCGCAACGTCTTTCCCTCGTCTTCCGATCGACACTTGCAACTCGATTCAATTGTCTCGTATTTCTCGCGACTCTCGTCGTCGAGGGATCGCAGTCTTCCCGCGTGTACAGACTGGCGCGAGAAACGGATATTTCGTTGCAGCGCTTCTCGTTTGCCGATCGCTCGGTTAAACACGCGGGATCCTCGATATCCTGTCGAAATGTTTCATTATCATTATCCGACGCCAGTAGCGTATTCCGAGATTTCCTCATTTTAAGCGGTACGATCTGATAGCTCAGTTCTGACGTCGCGTTTCCAACGTACTTTGGAATCGCGAAATTTACATTCGCGGTTTTCGACGAGTCCGACGTCGCAATGTCTGTAAGAACGATAGGAACAATCGTGATCTTTTCCTTCGTTTTCGGTAAATAAAGACGATGCGGTTTCTCGCATTCCGCCGTTAAATCTTTATTCCGAACGGATTCGAAAAATCTCTTCGAGAAACTCTCGACAGCCGGTCGGGAGTCAACTTTCTGAACGGAGAAATCACGTCTGCTTATCACATTTCTGATGTCACATTTCTTGTTAGTTTCTGTACAATTTATCTCACGTTGAATTGAATCAACTTTCGGGATTTTTGTCGAGGAATTGTTGCGCACTTGTTGCACAAACGTACGAGACATTCTAGCAGCGAGTAACACGTCACTCGGAGACATTGTCTTTGAAGAAGCAGAAGTCGAACGAAGATCTCGAATAGGACTAACGGCTCTGCTGTGTTTCTCTACGGTTGTGTGAAATTCCGTATTCACGCTGACGACGCGAATCTGAGGAGGAGCGCAAGTCGAAATTGCGGAAACCGCGCGCGGTATTTGCCGATCGAGATCTGCGCTGCTACGCTCAATCAGCTTCAATCTGAACGCAGAAGAGAACTCGTCGTCTCTGATGACGCATTTTGTTTCGGTCAGAGTGCCATTGCGACGATTGCCACCGCGAGTGGTAAACTGCGCTTGAATGGCCATTGAATTTTGATCGGCCCTGAGACTCTCGACGCGTTTGTTCGATCGTTCGCTCGCTGTTTTTTCACCTACCGCGCACCAGTTATTGTCAATCATCTCTATAATGGTGGATTTCGAAGTGTAATTCGAGCGACAAGTCGTGCACGAGCTATTCCCTCGACGCAAACGATCGGGGGAGTTTTTTCCCGATAGCAAAAATTCCTGTCTTCGAACTTGGACGAAATTATTGTTAGACGTTCCCGAGTTTCGAACGGTTCGGTCGAAATATCGATGGTGCGAGTCGTAGTCTCGCCTACGAAGGACATTCGAGGAGCTCACATTGATCGTCCTGTAAAAGGACTGACTCCCACATGTGAGTGTGCCTCTTTCTACATTTACTGCGTTAGGATTGCGAAGGGATTGAAACTTATTGGAAACACATTCGTTGCGCGAATGTTCATTCGGAGCATTTTCTCTCGGAGATGCATGGATATCGGTCGCCGCAGGAAGATAAGACGTACCACTTCCAAGTCGAGTAGAAAATCGAAGATTATCGAGGTTCTCGAAGAACGTGCGAGATAAATCGCTTGCGGTGGGACTCAACGCCTTCTGCCGACGACTGGAGTCATTTTCGTTTGACCAGCTGGCACAACGAAAGTCGACTCTTGAAACAGGTTTACCGACCAGAGAAAAAGCCGGAGACGGTGAGGTCGTTTTATCGACAAAACCAAATCGATCTTTGATGCTGCAGCAGCTTGTCGCAGCTTGCCGCGAAAATTTCTCGTTGCAATTTAAAAAGTTGTCGGACGATCGATCCAGACGACAGGAGACGTCAAGGTCGAAGATCGAACTGCTCAAACTCAACGCGCGAGTCTTGCCAATGATTTCGCTGTATTGATATTGAAGTGGACCCAATTCGTAATCTATTTTCAGCAGGGCCTTCGTGTCGGTTGCTATTCGTTGACGCCTCTTCGATTTGGCAGAGTCGTCCAGCGTAGCAGGTGGATTGGGCGGAAAGTAAATCGACTTGATGGAGGAGTATGGATTCCTGGCGACGTCAACGAGATCGCCGTCGTTTGTTACGTCGACATCATTGACAAGCGTAGAAATTGCGTCCTGACAAGGATCCTTGTTTGTTATATTACGATGGTTATTTTTCGCCTCGTGAAGTATTACTTCCGTCACGAGCTCTTCTGACTTCTCGTCATTAATCACCTCCGCAGTTGTCGCGTCCTACGGAGTAATGAAGATCTACTGTGATCGAAAGGACGAGAATTGTTTTTTTTTCTTTTTTTATCCTTGGCAATCCCTTCATTTTACATATTTGCTTTAATAAAATTATTCTAAAATATCCTGTATATATATATATATATACATATTTGACAAAAACAGTTTTCAAATAATATATAAATATAATGTAGTACAAAATAAAAAATGATATTTAAAAAATAATATCAATAATAATTATATAAGTTACAAAACAATTTTTAAATAAATAATACATAAAACATTAAATTTTAATTAATATTAATTTATTCACAATTAGTGTCCGTATAGACCTACGCGAAGCACAGGCAGTTTCGTTCTCGACTCGAGTCTTCTCGCCTCGTGCTGTTTATCACGAAAGTTGCTTGTCGTTACAGAAATTGTTGACGAATATGAAGTGATAAGCGGTACCATCTTATTAATAATCATGGACATTTTCCTTTCACGCGCTAACGACGACTCGGACATTAGCGCGACATTCGTCGCCTCGAAGTTTGCGGAAATACTGCTCGAATCCGCGCTTCTCAATATTAAAGGTAGAGATTTTGTCTTCGTCAAACTCTCGAAAATAAGACTGCCGCGAGCGTATGTGGTTTTCTGGGTTAACCTGTTTTCCATGAGTTTGCGCTGTAGATCGGGAATAACTTCTTCCTTTATTGGAGATACGTTCCTATCGAGCGTGTCGAGTTTGCTTAAGGACGTGCTTTTCTCCTCGAAGTAATCGCAAAGCGATTCTTTCGTTCGTGCTCCGTGAATTTCGGTACCGCTGAATTTCGAAGGGTTTAGTCCCTCGCTAGAAGTCTCGTAATCCGCTTCTATGATAAAACGACATCTCAGTGAGATTATTGAGAATATATAATTTTATATAATTTATTTTCTGTGGTAAACGACAATTCGCTAAGATTTTTTGAGAATATCATTTTAAAGCGCATAAGTTCTTCAACTTTAAAATTATCAGAAAAAATTATATGAGAAAAGAATTTTAAATACAAACTATTTTTTTTTAATGTATATATTTGACAGAGAAAATTCCAAAAATATTATATATTGTAACGAGATACAATAACGTGGCTGAACTAAGAGCAACTTTTTCTCTTTCCAACTTTAATTAGAACTTCCTACAACGGTGATTTCTAGTCCGCTTTTTTTTTTTTTTTTTTTTTAAAGTACTTGCGATAATTAACCTAAATTTAATTTTCTCAACTTTTAAAATTTTCTCAAGTAAAGCCTCCAACTTTATCCCGATGTCAGCATGTCGCACAGAAATCGAACTAACGATAGAGGATTAATGTCTCTTCCGAACTAACCGTCCGTCTCAGATGCGCAAACGGTTGAAACGAGACTCGTCAACGACCGAATCGATTCTCGCCGGTCATCCGCTGTGTTCCCGTCTCGTTTTGCGACGACGACGGCGGAAGATAACGCCGCGAACGGCACGACAGAAGCTTCTGCATGTCTCTGGCGATCCGTGCAGCTGGTCCTCGTGTCGCGTGACATTGTCACTGAAAGGTTAGCTATAAGCCGTTCTGCATCCCGGCGGATTCCGCCGCTTCGTGTACGTATAATCGTCACTGACAAATAACGCGACACGACGCACTTGAGCGTTCATGTGGCGCATAAATTTTGCGAAACCGGAGGAGACCTTGTCTCGACCGAAGTTGCCGGAGGAAGCGGAACGAGCGGAAGGTATCTCGTGTGACAAACGAAATGTCAACGACGTTTGGAGAGATGCGAAACGACAGTTAGCGTGTTCTCACGTATTATATTTCTCAGAGATTCTACTACTTTATCTTAAATATTTTTTATTTTCTTTAACGGCTTTTTCTATTTTTATATTGTACATGTGTGTGTGTGTATGTATGTATGTGTAAAATATTCATATTATATCAGCATAATTTGGTGTCTGTTATTTGCATAACACATTTTGAATAAATTATTCAAGATTTTAATTTCGCATTTGTCGCGTTAGTAACAATTTCTCAATTAGCATTATTATTGTTGTACAAAATCTCATTTTGTAAC
>QVOB01014000.1:0-19200 GCA_014839585.1 Pseudomyrmex concolor
GGGAAAATCATGAGAAAAAATAGAGAGGCACGAAGAGCCACGGGACATCAGGGAGAGACAGCTATTTTAAATACAATTTAAAAAAATCAATTAACTTCGACTTTTATACACGTTGATTTTAGCCAGTGACGCAAAGAATGTTTAAGTCTCAATGCTGTTTGTTACATGTATAACTTTTTACGAGTAAATGTAAAGTATCATGTTTCCAAGATGAAAGGAAGTTTTAATTTTTTTAAATTTGCTCGTGCACATAAGCACAGAATAGAGTGGCAACTTGTTGACTTATCACGGAACAGAACCATGTCCACGGTTTATATAGCTTACGCACCGACATGTCCTGTACACGGCTATGTAGTTGCGGCCATGTGCACCACCCGTGAACATTGCGCTGACTAATGAGACAGTTAAACGAATACACATTCTCTTTTGGGCCTGGCTCTCAGGCTTTTCTCTTTGTTTAGGATTAATCTAGTGTAACTATGTATTTGACTTTTTTCCTCAGATTTTCCTTTGCTCAGCGTAATTTTATTGTATTAAAAAATGATAAAGTCGTGCACAACGCTCGCTTTCGTTGTAAAAATTATATCTTTAGTCTTTATATCTAGTCATTATATCTTTAGTCTTAAATGTAGGACAAAGATATGCAAAACCTAGCTAGAATGAAATCTAATTTTTATTGTAAAGTTTACTTTCTAGTGCGTTTGCTTTAGCGATGACGAAAAGAACGTGGATGGCCGAGCTGCGCTCGACGTTCGGATGGATTTCGGGCGAATTCGTAATTAACTCGATGGAGGCTAGATAAACGCGCGATTTGTCAGCATTGCCATGTGACATGAGAACAAAAATGACAAGCGTGTCGAGAGTGGTGTCGGCAGATATCGAAAAAACGCTTGACTCTCCTCTCTCTTTTTCTCCAAGTGCTATATCCGCTGCCATCTTAAATCAGCTGTCAAGCAGACGATACGCAGGTATGGAATAGTTTGCCTGACAGCTGGGCTTTTTTTTTTAATCTATAATTATCCTGTGCACTCAGACAAGATAATGATTAAAATTTGTTGGTTTTTACTATTTTTCTTATTACTAACTGTCTTTCTCTCTCTTTTATATTTTTTGTTACAAGAGAAATAAAGCTTTTAGATGTGTTACACATAGTTTTCAGTGTTACAAAAATATTGAAAAACCAAAAAACTGTTATGTTAAAAAAACGTGCTGAAACAACTCTTTTATATAGAGTAGAATTTTAGATATGTTTTATTATATGTAAGTGTGTAATGTTTTAGCTCTCACAATCCAGTCCGCACAAGGATATGGACATATCTGAAGACGATGTACAAGTAAAGATCCAATCAACAGACTTGATCTCTATATATAACAAGCAGGGAAACAATGAATGTGAGACAGATCTAAATGAGGTTGAGATAATTACCGCGGCGCAGCATTTTTGTGCTATCGAGATTAAGGAAACCAAAAATCCAATCAATGAGAAAACAACTGACAGTGAGGACAATGAAGGGAGCAAGTCGAATATTTCGGATTCTACTTTAGGAAATATACAGTACACAGAGAGCAGTACCATCGCCAATGTGTTAACTGATTCTATTTACTTGGACAGTTTAGATTCTGACTCCATCAATATTGAATTCCCGAAGCAATCAAACACAACGGAAGTTTTCATTCGAAACGTCGAGCAGATACAGACGAACAGTTACAATGTGTCTGCAGTGACGATACCAAATGAATTCTTGGACGGACTGAATATCAACATAAAGAAGGAGGATGGAGAAGATCATGACGCGTTGTACACTACGGAATGGTTGTGCGACAGCAGTAACGATAGCGTGCGATTGAGGATCCTGAAAGATGCCAAGCAGAATATGCAAAGTTTTGTCGATGACGCCGGCATAAAACGCAGGAGTCAATTGACAGACAGTAAAGACATTCAAGAGCAGGAGAAACCTAAAGCTAGAAAGTCGAAGAAGCATGCCAGACTGAAGAGTGCGCATCAAGATTACAGAGAAAAATTGAGAAAAAAGGCTGAGTGTATGAGAGAAAAACGGAAGAAGTTGTACGAGCAGGAGAGCGAGGAGGATCGTCTGCAGAGATTGGCGAAGGAAGCGGCGAAGAGGCGCGAAATGAGAATGTATTACGAAACACCGGAGCAACGAAGGAAGAGGCTCGACGCTGAAGCAGCGCGGAAAAGGGAATACAGGATGTACAACGAGACGCCAGAAGACAGAAGAAAGAGATTGGACCGCGAGGCCGAGAGAAGAAGAATCAAGAGACTGTCGTTGTACGCGAGCGAGACACCGGAACAGAAGAGGGAAAGACTGAACAAAGAGTCAGCAAAGCGACGAGAGGCCCGACTGAATCAGTACGCTAAGGAAACGGAAGAGGAGAGGAAGCAGAGATTGCGACGGGACGCTTTGAGGGCCAGGGAAATGAGGTTTACCAGGTCCGCTATCGAGACGGAGGAGGAGCGCAAACAAAGGTTAGTAAAAGACGCTCTCAGAAAGAGGGAGGTAAGGATGCATGGGAACCATACAATGAACAATAATTTCACGGAACTCCGAACCGTTCGCAACTTTCAAGAATTAAACGATGTGCAGATAAGAGACAATCCTGAAAATCAATTGGATAGCCATTATCTGAGCAACTGGATGATGTGGTTTCAGAACACGTTGACACAACCGGTTCACAATGGAGAACAGATCGCTGAGCCGCAGGCACAGCATAACATAAGATAATTTGTACATATTCTTCGATATAAACTTTCAGTACTTTCGCGCGTAAATGATATCGATTACATAGAGACCAAACCTGAATGTACTTTATGTTTTCTGTACAGTTTCCAGTCGAGGATGAATGAAATCGTGACGACTTTAACTACTACATGTGTTTCTCAATATAAATAGGTTCGCACATATTAGCAAGCGAGATATATTTGTTATGAAAACTTTTAAGATTTATACAGGATGCGGCAAGACAAATGCATGATAGAACTAGGTGATTCAAATAAAAGCAATAAGTTAAAAATGTAGAATAAAAGTTTTTCGTGCGCGAAAAGCTTAATTTTTGAGAAAAAAAATTTTTCCACACAGAATCTTTATCTTCGATATACCATTTGTTCTGCTACATCCTGTACATACAAACGCTGAGCACACTAAAATATATATAATTTAGTTACTGTAACATATATTTTTTTACCAGCTGAACACGACTTGAAAAGAAGAAAATTTGCTTTTCTCACTTTTTGCATAACGTTGCTTATTTGCGTGTGATTATTTCGATACTTAAAGTTGTGTTCAGTGTAAAAGATGTAAAATATAGTTTAAAACAAACGAAGGAGTGTGACTCCTCGATGTTACGTTTAAGAGTAGGTAGATTAAATTTTTCCAAGATATAAATTTTGTTTCATACACATTGATACGAAAAAGAAAAAATAGAGACGTGTATATTAAAGAGAACAAGAGAAGCAATTCTTGCCAGTGCCTTTTATTCAATGTTCAAAAGAAAAAACTAAGCTTTTAGACTAGAGATTCATTAATATACAATATTTGAACATGAGTGAATGATTCTGGTGAAAGTTTGACTGTCTCTTGTGCTATTTGTACAGCTATTGTGTATTTCTTTCTATAGTTCCTTTGTAATAAAGAAATCAATAAGTTACATATGTATTTCATCTACTTCCTTCATTCATTGTGTATAAACATGTATTTTTTATGATACATCTCCCAAGAGTGTTTGTCCGAAAACCAAAATAAAAAAATATAAAGATCAACAAATTATAAGTATTAAACAATTTTAGACCAGAAAGAAGCTTGAGAGCGGCCATGAACGTATTTTACATGTATAATATTTTCTACTTTAGCGCCGCAACGTGCACGTTTATGTACACGTAAATGTACATTGTTTTGATTCTGTTTCGTGCTGTATGCACAGAATTATTTTGGTTTTTATATTCCGTTATGTTTACGATTTCCTATATGTTCTATCCCACCATAATTGTATAAATATAGGAAGTAAAGAAAATCATGCCACGATACATGATTGTTTTCTATTGCATCATTATAGAAATCAGTGCAATTGATAAGCGACACACTACGCATGCAATATAAAAATTGTTCCTTTCAACTATTTTATTGGAGAATGAATATGTATTCTCTTATTTGTATAAATTGCACGTATGAGACAGAATTCTTTATATATAGATTTAGCGTATTAAAGAAAAATAATACAATCTCGTGGAAAATATAATTAAGTAAAAAAGTAAATTTGTGTTCTATAAGTTACTTTGATAATTGTACAAGTACGCGTAACATTTATAATGTAGATAAAAAAAAGTTGCTAAAAGGAACATATAATAAACTTTAATTTTGTGACTCATGTTTGTGCGGTTCCTTCGTTGTTCATCGATGCATCCTCCTCTGCAATCCTCAGTCCCTTCCTTTGGAAGTAGCTGAGTGGCACTTCCTTTGGAAGTCTCTCTTTGTCTCTTCCTTTATCTCCGTAGCTCTCCGTGTTTCTCCCTTTTTTTCCATGGCTTTCCTTGTCTCTAAGATCATAGTATAGTATTATAAAAATATAATGTTATAAAAGTATAGTATTATAAAAATTGAAAATTAGATAACACTACTGCATATGCATGTAGATGTAAGATTAAATTTTATTTATGTAATTTTAAAGTAGTTATTATAAAGTAGTTATGTAAAAACTTTAAAAGATATTTTCTAAGATAATTATAAGAACTGGAATTGAAAAACAGTAGGAAATAAAATTGTATTGAGAGTTTGATGGGTGATGAGCAAAGATCTAACGGTGTTTCGGTGACGTTATTTCGCGAAGTAGTTTTATGGTTTTATTATGGTGGTGCAGGCAGTTCTTTGTAGGTTTAGAGATGGTAGGTATAGAAGATAGAAGTAATAAGAACATTTTTAGGTTTTACACAGTATTTATTGTTATATAATATGTAGAAGTGTGTGTATATTTTTCCGTTCCTTTATTTACACAGACTGCGGACTGTCACATGCAGTAACATATATACATATGTACTGCTTCTGGTGTGGTTAAAAAATATAGCACAAAAAATATAGACATGTATAACTTTTTCGATTAAATGTAAAATAACATGTTTCTAAGAAGAAATTAATTTTTTTTTTTTTTAATTTGGTATTGATATTGGTGCGAAATGGTTCAGTGGACCGTTTCAGGTTGGTCCATACACCATTCTAAGTCTTTAACTAGCGACGAAAATAAAGAAACAGGTGTAACCCACTCGTGAATTGTCCAAAAATATCTGACAACGAGGTAAAGGTCAATAAAGATATTATTAGAACACGTTTCTTTTTTGCAGTTCATCATCATCAGAACAAGTGCTGAGTTAACCATAACCAGACAATTTTAAATTTGGTTCCTCGTGCACATAAGCACAGAATAGAGTGACAACTTGTGGACATAGCACGGAATAGAACCATGTCCACTTTTGACATAGCTTACGCACCGACAAGTCGTGTACATACACGGCTATTTAGTTGCCGATGTGCACCACTCGAGGACATTGCGCTGACTAACGCATTAATATATAAGATCTACATAAGATGCAGACGCGGACCGCAGGTGTAGAATCGACTAATCACGTTGGTTTTCTATCATCAATAAAGCGAGCTAAAGAAAGAAGGAGAGAGAGATATAAGAAAACAAAAATCACGCCATAAGCCATACGTGAAAGAAACAGCGGTAGCGGAGGGAAAGAACAATATCAAATCGAGATGAAAAGTTGAAAATATGCACTGAAAAAAACGCACTTAGTATTTAAAAATATTTAAGAGTATTTTTAAGTATTTGTTAATTTTTTCTAATTTTTTTATGTGGTATTTTTAACATGTTCTTCAAACGTCAAAGTGATTTTTGCGAGCACGGGAATATTTGTTGATCAGTTAAAACAGGTTAAGAAAAATAAACCAAAAACTATGACCGGTTTTCTCACATTTTGTGTAATTTTATTCTTCTTATATTGTTGTTTTACCTGGTAAGTTTACAATAATTGTATAAAACATGATATGTCAGTACAAAGCAAAATAGTTTTGTATTTTATACAAAAGATATGTACATTGTTTTTTCTCACACAGGATTGTTCCAAGACTGGTAGCATGGTTAGTAAAACGTCGTTACAAAATTTACCTGCGTGTGGGTCACATTTCTCTGCCTTATTTTGTTCTCCGTGATGTTAATCTAACTAAAAATGGTTTTACATTGGTGAGTTTTTTAGAGATATGTTGTGTGAATTTATGGAGGAAAATATAATGTAGATTATGCAAGAGAATAATATTCAATTTCAGCAAATTGAAGAAATAAGCGTAAGAAGTAGTTTATTCAGCAGTGATGTAGCAAAATTGTTAGCTGTTATTATGCGAGATGTCAGAATAAACAAGGATGTTCCTGTTGACACAACATGCAAAATAAAGCAATCCAATGAACTATTGGACTTTAGAAATAAAAAGATACCTCCAATAATTATAACCTTTGTACAGGTATCTTTAAAAAAGCTATAATTTTTTTTTTATATGTATATCTGATTGTAATATCATTTATTCTCTTATATTTTTCATAGTTTATGGCTATACATGTAGAAAATATAAGTCTACTTGTTCTTGGCGACGGTTGGTTGGCCAATGGAAATGCAGAAAGTCTCAATTTGGATGGCAGTATTGTACATGGCGCACGCACACTCTTAGCATCCGCTTCCATCATGGGCGGTGCTATGAAATTACTGCGACATGCTTCTGATGCATGTCTCTCACAAATAACATTTGCTGGGACAATGGAAGCCACATTAAAAGCTCAGGGTGAACTTTCAGTTGAGGTATGTTACTAAAACTCTTTTGATAATTTAAAATCAATTCTATTACCAAAGTTTACAAGATTTAATTTTTTAAATACTTATAAAACAAAAAGGGATTATGATAAGCTTTGTCATTAAATACTTGACAAATTTGTTTGTAAGCAACAATCTATTTTTATAATTGATGATGTTATATGTATATATATAATATTTTTCTCATAATTGTATGTCTGATTGTCTACAAATTTCTAAAAGGAATCAAGTGGAATCTGATTTATAGACATTATGTATTGGAATAACACAAACTGAAGGATCCGGCGGTATTGGCCTCATCCAATTCTTACGAGACAGAAGAGCATCAAGCGCCACATCGTCTTCATATAAGAATGTATATAACTCCTCTGATAACTTAATAGCTAGATTAGCACCCATTTTACCTAAAGTAAGTTATCAAAAATAAACTTCAGCGTAATTACGTGTTTTGAAAAAAAAAAAAAAAAACTACATCACAGTTATATTTTCAGGATTTTACGTTAAAAATCGGCAATTCGTTGATAATAGCTGGCAGGGAAGATAGTAGTATGATAGGTTTGGAAGGCACTTTGAGAAGTCTTCAAATCCATGCAAAATTTCAAGCTGATATAGCGCGATTAAATTTTGCTATGAGTTTGGATGGTCTGTGCGTGCGCGGAAAACTTC
Organism: Pseudomyrmex concolor; assembly: GCA_014839585.1. Classification (NCBI taxonomy): domain Eukaryota; kingdom Metazoa; phylum Arthropoda; class Insecta; order Hymenoptera; family Formicidae; genus Pseudomyrmex; species Pseudomyrmex concolor. The sequence goes on from QVOB01014000.1 coordinate 7,538, forward strand.
CCATTTTAACTCTGCATTCGCTGTCGATTGACACAAAGGTGAGGCAATAATTCGTCAGTGAGAATAAATTTGACAAGTAATTGAGAAATCGTACTTCATACTTTGGTTTCTCGCACACAGATGGAGAAGAACGTTTTATTTGTTTCTGTACAATTTAACAATCTGTCGGTAATATATGATCACAAGGACTTTGAGTCGTTACTGTACACTAACGAGAATGACATTTCAAAGCCTGTTAGTGAGATATCGCTCAAGGACAGACTACCGAACTTCGAAGTAACGTTGAATATTGAACTGTACGATTCTTCATTGAATATTAAATTGCCCAATGTGCAAGAGGCGTCTTGCGGTGTTACGCATATGAAATTTTCCTTAAATTCGTCTACAGGTGTGTATAGTGCTTTTTTTCTTGCCTAAACATGGGCGACCATGTTACAATTTTTTGTAACGATAATGCAAGAGAGCACATTCTATATGCTTTAACAGATAAGATCGAAAGTGTAAATACGGAGTTGGTTGTCGAATCTTTGTACTGCGCTTTGAATGGCTCTAACAGCAACGTTTCCGAAATCTCACATCAATGGGGCAGCCCGCTTTCGATCGGAGTGCTGCTGGCAACGAGCCATAGCAATGCCATGGGAATCGCAGTTGACGCTCTTATCACAGAATGGAGTTTGGAGCTTGCAAAGTTTCTTGAACAAGCTTACAAGTAATAAAACGAATAATGTCAATAGAATGTTAAGAGAGGAAATAGGATAAGCAGAGAGAAAACGCGATTTTAAATCCAATTGCAGGTGTTACAAGAAGTGTCATCAACCAGAGACGAAGAAGAAAACCAGAGTAATATCACGTAATCCTCTTCAACTGAATCTTAAAGCGACGAATTGCAATCTATTCTTTATCGCGGAAAACGAGCGTAGGTATCTAACAGCAGTTATTTATGTAAGAATTTTTTTTTTCACACACTCGTAATAATACGTTCCAGTGTCCATAATGATGCGTTTGGACATAGCGACGTTGGAACAAAATGCAAAGCGATTCGTGGGCGTGGCGGAAGGCGTGAGCGCAATAACCCTGAACAAAAACGAGCCGATTATGTGTCAACACGCGCAAACCTTGACCCATCCGTTTCTGGCGATACGAAAGTGTAAGGCCGCGATCAATTCCGACGCTATAAACATCAGTCTCGATGGCACTAATCTGGAATGGAGTCCTAATTTACATCTTCGCTTGTTGCAATTCTGGATGGAGTCTGAGGATTTCAGATCCATCATCACGAAAGAAATAAACGCGGCTCGTGTCGAAGGTAATGTCAAGCTGCCGATTTCTATTCGGTATACATCAGTCAATGCTAATTAGTGATTCTATCTGGACTAGCTTTTAATATTAAGCAACGATGTTTGTACTTTTTCAGAGGTTGAAAAGAAGAAGAAGCTTGTCGTCGATGTGCTAGCCACGAGTGGAATTACCGTTTCAATAGACATTTCTACTAAACACTTCTTGATATTGACGTCTGATCATCTGCGTTGGTCGCAGGGTGAATGGAGACTCAACTACGTTCGCGTAACTTTGGATATGGCAGATATAATTATGATTGAAGGTTTTGACATGATCAGAGTAGCTGACAACGCGGAAGTGCGAATGGAGAGACAAAGCAACGAGGGTTTCGTGTTGGATTGGAACGAGTGTTGGACGTTGAACATCGCGTCAATTAAAATTTGCTTTCCGTACGAGCATCAATTCACAAATGCAATACAAAACGAATTGTTCAGCATTAGAAAGTGGCTGAAAGAAATTCATTCTGCGAACACGCCCGATAGAGAATTCTTGCCTTGCGATTTGATCATCAAAATTAAAGAGTGGACGTTCGAGCTCACCGATGATCCGTTCGAAGTGCGCTTGCGCGATAATTATGAACTGTTGGAGGACGAGTATAAGGAGAGTTTGAAGCGACAGGCAATGTTGGACGCCAAGGTGCAGGAGCTCTGCCGTGCGCATTTGCTTCTTCCGCAGGGCAAAGTCGAGGAATTATATGCCAGCTTGAGTAAAAAGAATGCGGAAATCTACGTACAAAGATGGAAACAAATGCAGCGGGCCGGTCCCGCGAGAACTCGACTGTTCGCATGGACTATGTTGGATTTGGAAATATTAGCTTTGGCCGACCCGTCCATAAACGGTACAGAAAGAGCGATAAAAGCACTCCGAGAGATGGATCCAGAAACACCTTGGCCTGAGGACGGCTTGGAATTTAGCACGTTGTGGGTGCGAGGAATCAGTCTGAAATGTGCCGAGTGGAAGCTTCAGCTTCGTGATTTTCCGCAACCGCTGCTTCTGGTGGAAAATCTGAACGTGTGGGGCAGACTGGCGGGAGCGGAGGCTCTGGCGCCGTCGAGAGCGAAGAGAACCGTCAGAATCGAAATTGGCGCGCCGTGGGAAGATGTAGTGATAGAGAGAGGAATGACGTCTTTGAAGTATTATCACGATCTCAATTGGGACATCGACAAGTTTAGGTATGCGTTCGGGCCATGCTGGGAGCCGGTGATAGCGCAGTGTAATCTTAGCTTCGAGAAGATCTTTCATCCCTCAAGAGATCCGAGTCCGCCGTTGCCGTTCTGGGATAAAATGCGACTGGCTCTTCATGGCAGATTGACGTTGTGCGTGAAACAGTTGACGATACTGCTGCACGGCTCGTTAGATCCGTATAACACTACGGAAGAGATGGAACTCACGTGGACCGGACTGGAGCTCGATTGGACGCAGGGGAGAATCATCATTAAAGGCGATCTTGATGTATATGTACGTACAGCTAGTAAATACGATGACTGTCGACTGTTGCATCTACCTAATGTCCGATTAAGTATTAAACTAGCATGGGTATGTCTGGGTGATCCACGTGATCATCATGCCGCTGTGCCTTGCGCCCCGGATCGATTGCCCGAGTACTCGAGCAATCAGGAACACGATTCGTTCAGGGCGTTCCGTTCTCAAAATGTTAACGTCAGTCTTTCGTTGGAGACTAAACCTACTGGTTCGCCTACGTTAACAAGCGCGCCGACGGTATTGCTCTACGGTAGTACGTTGAGATGGTTTGAGAACCTCAAGTTGATATTGTCGGGCGCGACGAGACCTACGAGAAAAGGTCCGCTGTTCAAGAATATCAGACCGAGAAAGAAGCAGTTGAGCAGACATTACAGAAAGGTTCGATTGACTCTGGCCTTCCATCGTTTTCACGTCAACTATTGGATGTCGTTCGCGATGCAGCGAGGTTTCGAAGTGACAGGTGGCAGAGTGGCGTGTAGCTCGGAGCACAATCTAGCGTTGCACCCGATCGATGACGGGCTGCGCCATCGACCACGTGCGGAATGGTCGGTTGTGTATATGAACTGCGAGTTGAGCGACGCTGAGATTTGGTTAAAGAGCGCGCTTCAAGAAAATGAAATCGAAAGCGCATCGTTGCGACAACCGGTCGAAAAGTGCTATTGTCTGAGCGTAGCACGCGTCAGCTACGGACGTGAGGCAATGGTTGCCGGTGTAAGCGGCGACACGCCGATTCATCGATTGGTTGTGCACGATCTGCGCGGTGCTTGGACCAAGACTAACCGCGACGTTGCTTTCGCACTTTTCGACTCTTTCATCAAAACTCAGCAGCTCAAGAAAAACCTGTCGACCGCGGCGCTCAAAGGTTTTCACAGGGACAACAGTTCGACGCCACACAAAAATCGCGCAATTAGACCAAACGTGGTCGATCAACAAAGCACACCTACTCAAGTAACGCCATCCTCGTCCGTGAAACCACAGCAAGGCGAAGCGGCGGGTATGTTGCAGAGATTAATAGCAGAAGCGACAAACAAACCTGTCGCTTTCAGCGACGATCTGTCGGTCCAGACTAGGGGACAACAACTGCGCGGTTTGGCAGCGTGTCATCAAGACGACGTCTTGCACAAGAATTGGCTAAGTATGTAATGCTTCTCGTTCTGTTTCAGTTTATTATTCGTAAATAGCAGAAAAAGTGTGAGAATGCAAAATCTGACGATGCTAACTGAATATTATCTTTTCAGTCGCTTTGGTGAATAGTCAAGTGTTGTTGAAAGGCATCGAGACTCGCGGCTACGTGATTCTCTCGGCAGCCAAGGCAGAAATACTACAGAGAGTTCATCATCCAGTTTGGAAGGAGCGATCTCTCGTCCCAAAAACGACTTGGGTTGGTTCCTTAGAATGCATGCAGTACTACGCCACCGTGAGCGCAAACATCGACGACAATATCGATGACAATATTATGTGGCTAACATTGGACAACATACAAGTATGTCTATGTTTTAAAATATGATAAAACTATCGAGTGCGACAAAATTATATATTGTTTGATATTTTAGGAAAAAGATTCTACTATCATAGCCGGATTACCGGACGTTCCGGCGTTAGTAGGATCTGGTCAGAGCGTTGGCGGTGTGGTCAGTCAGACGGTAGGTGGTGGCGGCGGTTCTCAACATCAACTGCAGCGCATAGTTTCCCGATGTAAATGCGAGTTCTTCTATGTCGGTTACGGTCAGACCTTAGATGTAGGCTCCGTAGACGTGCCGCCTCCATCTAGGGAGGAAGTCAGTCCGTGGGAAAGGAAAGACTTGTCTGCAGCTGATGCCTTCACGCTAATGCATCACGATCTCGATGTGTGCACTAATTCGTTGCAATACGCTATGATCTTAGACATAGTCAACAATCTACTGCTATACGTCGAGCCAAGACGAAAAGAAGCCTCGGAAAGATTACAGAGAATGAGATTCCAGCTGCAACTCCATTCCGTCGAAGATCAGAAAAGACCGATACAGCAACTGCAGAACACAGTGCGCGGTTTGGTCGCAAAACTGCGACGCTTAGAACGCGAAACATATTTGGTGCAAAAAGCATTGGCTGACGAATCGAGTCCGGAGTTAATGACGGAGATGGAACGCTTGGAGGCAAGTGTCTTTGAATGCAAGGAACAACTTAGCGCCAAGGCAGAAGAATTGGATGTGATGCTGAGTTGTTATAAAGAGACTACTGCTCCGGCTGCTGCGTCAACCACGTTGAAGGACAAGCCAGCTGCGGTGGCCAGAGTGGCCGAGATTTGCTTCAAACACGCACAATGGAGGTTGACGGACGCGGACGGTCAGCTGGGTATTGCAGATCTTATTTTGACCAATTTTCTTTACACGAAGACGAGCAAGACCGACGATTCGGTGGAGCATCTTCTAGAATTGGGATACGTTCGGATGACGAATCTGTTGCCGAATCAGATTTACACGGAAGTGCTTGTGCCGACGGAATTGCAGAGCAACATGCCTGTAGATCGGCAGAGAGCTCTTCGGGTGTTTTGCAGAGAAAAGGCGCCAGTAGCGGGTATATCGGTGAAAGAACATTTCGAGATCAATGTGGTGCCTCTTACGATAGGTAAATTATTATTAAAACTCGGAGATTTTACTCTTGCGGGTAAATAACGTTACATGATGTGATTTTTTTTTCTTTAGGTCTCACAAAAAAATTCTTTAACACTATGCTCAAGTTCTGCTTCCCCGAGAGAGATCCGGAAGGCATAGAAGAAGCGCCGGCACCGCAACGTGACTCGTCCTTTTACGTTCCCATTGAGAGAAGAGACGACGTAGAGAAAATGAAAGAAAGAGCAGACAAGAACAAATTGTTCATATACATTAAGATACCGGAAGTACCTGTTCGAGTGTCTTATAAAGTATGACGAAATTTGAAAAACAACACCGACCTCCTGCCTTTATCAGCAAGTTATAATTCTATTATCTTTTTTTTTTTTTTTTCTAGGGTAACAAGGAAAAAAATCTCGAAGACGTGCGCGACTTCGCGTTAGTTATACCTACTTTAGAATACCACAACGTGACATGGACGTGGCTCGATTTGCTCCTGGCCATGAAAAGTGATTCCAGACGTGTGATATTGAGCCAAGCTATTAAACAGAAATTGCAAATTAAACCGAGAGGAGGGCCGCCCGAGGAATCCGCTCCGCAGGAAGAGGACAAGGCTCGTCTTTTGTTAGGTACTCGGCACCTTCCTGGAGATGCAAAAAAGAAAGGTGTATTCAAGTTCAAATAAGTTTAAATAAGTGTATATACTTCTCTTTACTTTTATTTCTATTGCAATAAATTATTTATTATAGCATCGATGAATGTTACATACGTGAACTTATACGTTCGGTTTCTGTACAAAATAAAATTGTCAAGCTGTTACGTGTGTAAATGGTCCTGAGACAAACGTCAATATTTTAAATTTTCTTCATACTGGCGCGATTATTATTGGCAAGAATGTGACATCAGTACAGATACAGTGATGATTTGTTTAAGAACATGCTTGAGCATTTTATTATTTTATATATATATATATATATAAGACTAATAATGCACAATTAATGGAAAGCTGTTTACAATCACATATGTATAAAAACTTTTATATTTCTTTTCATCTTAGTTGTGTAAATTAATCTCTTACATTTTTAACGAGAAAGAAAGATAAAAGAGAGAGAGAGAGAGAGCGCGCAATGTGCACATACCAAATATATCACACAAATAAAATTGTGCTGTATATAAAAATCTATCTACACTGCTGAATCTTTGAGCCAGCTATTCTCACAAATTATACACGTTGTTGAAGTATCTACAAGTTATATCTCGAAACTACAGTGTTATCAAAGGTGCTTCCGCATTTTTCTTCGCGTGTCTCCATGCGTTTAAATCTGCCAAGATTCGTCTACCGTACGCTGTATGAAGTTCACGAAAACTTATCCTAGTTCTGGGCATATTCTCTGTCTTACTGGGCGCCGATCTAACACTCTGGGAACGATGATGAGAATCTGGTCTATTGAACGGATTATGTCGCTGTCTCGGCGGAACTTTGGGAGATTGTTGTTGCACCGGTACAGACGTCGTTTCTTCTTCCACAGCGTCCAACTGACGTTGCAGTTCTGTCACCATAAGTTTCATATAATCGTAACTGGCACATGCTAATGCTTTCATCCATTGTTCCATGGATTCCTGAATGTTAATGATTAATCGTTAACTTAAGAGCAAACATTTTCAATATAATATCGCGCAGATTCTTTTTTATAAGGGGAGACATCGATTCGCACCTGAGATTCCGCTCCTAGAACATAGCTTCTGTTATTCGGTCCGTGAAATACTATCTTAAAACCAAACTGTTCCTCATCCTCCGCCAGTTCAATTGTACATCCCTCGAGCACGATCATGCCCAACGGTTCCTTGTCACCGCGACGTTCGAAATAAAACAAGATGTTACCCTTGAGAACGAACCATCGTCTCTGATATCCACGATTCACCTCCCCGCGCTTGTTCAGCCAACCTTCGCGATCCACTGGTGTTGCTGAGGTGGCGAACGCTATCATATTTTTCTCGTTAATTTTCATGGCGACGATTGGCGACGGATTTCGACTTGTGTCACAATTTCTCGATGGTCTGTGACAATTTGCAGTAAATTTGATTGCACATCAAACCGTATCTGAAGCTGCACCCAATTGCAGCTTAAAGATAAACTTAAGCGGAGTTATACGTATAGATGGAAGATTTCTCTCTTTCTCTCCGACAAATATTTAGAAAACAATGATTTCTTCACCAAAATCTGTTACACAATTATATATATATATATATATCTTGGCAACGAAGTTACACTAAATTTTTTACGTCTTTCGTTTGCTGATGTGTATATTTGTATTTGTATATTTGTTCTATTCGGTGCGCGTTTTTGGGCGCAAGTTTAAAAAACAATAGAAGTAAATATTAATTTTCTAACTCACATCTTCTAGATTTTGTTGCGATTTAAATCACTTAATTTTTTGAGTGTACAAAAGGTGTGAAAAATAACAATTATCACTTAGTACATTGGCGATCAAACATTCGCGGAAACGGTCTGTGACAACTCGATGGCAAAAGAGCAAGAGGGGTGGTTTTTTCACCATAGACATATAATATATAGATTGCACGTTCCCCCCGCGTTTAATCTGTCATTAAACGCGCGCAGGAGAAGATATCGACAATATCCAGTCATATCTGTCATACTCGATAAGTTGACCAATGGAACAGAACATTGTAGATCCGGCTTACTGTCGCAATATCGTTGCAATTGTCAAGTGGAACTCAAGGAAATTACGACATGCTGGATCTATATGAGTTGTATATATGCTATAACCAAAGCAGCTGATGAGTGAGGTAAGGTTGTCTGAAGCACGACATACCTATTTGTTTCTTCTAGTCTTTTCACTCCAGACTTAATAAAAAAAATAAAAAATACATTTGAGTCGTAGTGTGATGTCACGTAGATATTGAGATAGCAAAGTCGAGATTTAAATATAGTTAAACTTGTCTTAGAAGAAGTAAATATTAATTTAAAAGTAAGTATAGTTTTTACTTAAGGTTTCAGTTTTTAATTATATATGCTATATAAAATATTATCTCTATATTTCTAATTTCTCAAATATATGCATGTATATATAATAAAGTATGTAACTATATATATAATACATGTATCTATATAGTTTTATTAAGTGTATCTCAATTTCTCTCTCTCTTTCTCTTCTTTTTTTTTTATTACTGTATTAGTTATTTTAGTATACAAGTCTGACATAATAAGTATATAATATATTTTACAAGTTTATATAAAAGGTAGTATGTATTGCAGATGTCTGATAATATCCATCTGATGTCAGCTTTTGCTGTGTATGCAGCCAAACGTAAAAGCACAGAACAGTCAAGTGACTCTAAAACACCGAAGATAAGATGCTTGGTAAAAGGTACTTCCACTCAAAAGAGTCTTAAGCAGGCCAACAGTAAACAAGCACTGACAAAGCAAAAGTTAAAAACCGAACCTGAGACCAAGACTAAAAAAGCAAGTAACACAAATAAGATTCAGCAATTAAATATGCTGAATAATAATCACGATAAATATAAAATCGCGAAAATACAGGCAAAGGAAGAGAAAAATGAAAAAAACGACTGCACAGACAAAACTATCAAGAATAGTAAAATAATGGATACAAATGATTCGAAAGTTTCTATGAAGAATCATGTCAATCCTACAACAGAAAGTGCAAAAGTGTTTAAATGGCTGATTTTTCCTCAGAAAGTAAACAGCTTTATTTTGTAAGTCTCAAAACCAATTATATACATATAATAATACATATATATTTGACATTATGTATGTCAATAACTTTTTATTTTTTATAACCAGGGATAATTGGGAGAAAACTCCGTTACATGTAAAAAGGAATAGTCCTAACTATTACAGCAAGTTGATGTCGACACCTTTATTGCATCAAGTACTGAAAGACAATACTGTATTATTTCACAAAGAAATTGACATAGTGAACTATGTAAATGGAGTGAAAGAAGATCACAATCCTGACGAGGGTCGTGCTCTGCCAAGTGTTGTCTGGAATTATTACGACAGCGGTTGTTCTGTGAGAATGTGCAATCCCGAGGCTTACATACCTCAGTTACACAAATTGAGCGGTAGAGACGCATTTTAATACAATTAAGAATGTTTTAACACTCTTATTACAAATATGTTTCTCAAATTTTAACAACAATACGATTTACACTATTTTTACAGCTACGCTCCAGGAAGTCTTCAACTGTTCTGTCAGATCTAATTGGTATCTCACGCCTCCAAATAGTCAGGGTTTTGCACCTCATTACGACGATGTGGAGGCTTTTATTCTACAAATCGAGGGTAAGAAAAGATGGAAGCTGTACAAGCCTCGCAGCGAGAACGAATATTTGCCGAGGTATTCCTCGCAGAACTTCGAGCAATCGGAAATCGGCGAGCCCATATTGGACACAATCGTCGATGCTGGCGATCTGTTGTATCTACCACGGGGCACCATTCATCAAGCAGTGACAATCGACGATTCTCACAGCTTGCATCTTACGTTAAGCGTATACCAGAAGAACAGTTACTACGATTTTATCTGCAAATTGCTTCCGCACGCTTTAGAACAAGCGACCGAAGTCGACAGCAGTTTTCGCAAGGGATTGCCCGTGAATTATCTGAAATATTGCGGCTTCGCGCATCCCGACAGTAAACAGAAGAAAGCCTTTAAAGAGAGTATTAAAAAGCTGATCGTTCAAATGATAGATCACATTGACGTGGACAGAGCGGCCGATTTGATGGCGAAAGATCACATTCACGACTTTTATCCTCCCGCTTTTACAGGGTACGAAAAGCAATGTTCGGTGGCGCGCAACGGCGCGACCATGAAGGCTAACGGAATTGTCGAGAACATCACATCGATAGCACTGGACACGAATATACGATTAGTACGATATCATTGTATTAGGTAAAAACACTTTTAACTTTCAGTGAACATAAAAACGCTCGAAGTAAGACGCTTATCTTAACTGGTTTGCTACAATTGCTAGATTTATAAAAGAAGACGATGGGTCTATACGACTATATTATTCCACTGAAAATTCTATGAAGTATCACGAATACGAGCAACAATTTTTCGAATTCGATGAAAAGTTTATTCAACCCATGATGCAAATAATAAAAGCCTATCCTCAGTTTATATGCGTAAGCAGCTTGACCGGTTTAGATGACGATAGTAAGGTACGAAAGTTATGTTTAACATATGTATTGCTAATGCACTGAATAATACGTGATGTTTGACACAAGTTTGACGGTTTACAGATTCAATTCGTCAGTGATCTTTGGGAGAAGACTATAATTGTAACTGAAGTTCCTTTGGATCCTGTTTCCAAGTAAAGATCTAAAGTGTATTTAAGCAAATGTATCGACAGCAAATTGCTTGTCTTTTAAATATGACAATTATCTGTTTCTGATCTTGTTATTAGGAAAAATCTCAGGGAAGATTGAAAATATGTTAGATTTCATGAAAAAAAATTTCAAGTAACAATACAATGTAGTATTGTATCTCTACATCTGTTTGTTATAATTTATAATGTTCCTTCATCAAACTGGTTTATTTTATAATTTTCTAAGGTACGAGTATTGGTTCAGGAAACTTCTGTAGACAGAGCGTATGTCAGAGAGAAAAATATACACATTCGTAAGCCGGAGTAATGTCTCAAGATGCTCGATGTTTTTTTCTTTTTTTTTTTTTTTTTTTCTACAATTGTCAAGGCTGGATAAAAACTACTGGAACAATTGTATCTCCCGCGCAAGCGCTAGTTCGCGAAAGAAGTGGAAGAGATCATGGAATATATTCCGTTGTGTGCTGCCAGTACTAAAAATCCATAATTCACGTCACATGTATTGTAGATTTTTAGTAAATATCGGAATAGTCATGGAATGAGTTGGCTTGATCAAGATTCGAGTAGGTGACAGCACTGAGAGCAGGTGTCCGCGCGCGTGATGAATAGGATCGTGCTGTTATCAGTGTTATTACAATAATAATCCTATATTCGGCATTGTGATCTGTTGTGTCGGAACACATGGTGAAGCGCGGTGGATCTGCGAACACTTGACACAATGACTTCTTCAACTGGAAATCGCAAGGACCAACACTCTCACGTGTTGGTGCCAGTTTTTTTAAGTGCCTGCGCTATTCCAATCTCGATGATGTTTTGGATAATAAATGTCGCTTATTCAATATTGTGGCCGGATCCTGAAACTTCTATAGAAGGTTCATATGC
>QVOB01014001.1:0-26142 GCA_014839585.1 Pseudomyrmex concolor
ACTCGAAAGAGTCGTTAAACTCAGAGATAAGACTCGGAAAATACAAAATACGTCTCTACTGTAATATTATATAATTTCGTTCCTACATATATATATATATATATATTGTGTATTTAATAATATCTTCCACGTGACGTCTCTGTCGATGTAGCAATGAGGCGTTACCGCAGCCGATCAGCAAGAGAAAGGACAAGGAGCACAAGAAGAAGAAGTCGAAAGCGGTGTCGGCGCTAAACACCGTTGACGCGGAAGTCGGTGGCCTGAAGACGGTGAACGCGCTGCCGGAAGTGGCGTCCTATAACAACGTCGCGCCGGCGAACGTCATACTTGACAAGAAATCAGGTTGGTTATGATCCCGGCAAAAGTGCCGGGAATGAGTGCACGCAAACTGTCCACTCGCGACTTTACATAATCTAAAAATCGCGAAATACACTTCCAAACAAAATAATATGTTATACGAGCGCAAGCGTATTCAAAGTGAAATTCGCGACGGTTTTTTTCTTTAGTTATATTTTGCAAAGAGTAAGTTCAAGATGTAAACACGCGAATAATTTTCTTCAGTCACATATATTGATACGTGAAAAAAAAAGATGAAAGATTTTACCGCAACATTATTATCTTGATAATAAGTTTTTGCTTTCCTTTATTTTTTCGCGAGTTAAATTCCTGTGTTTCGTTCAAACTCGATAAAGTATATTTAAATTCCGCATATATATTTTTCCACGTGCGTGGGAATTGCGAACAATTGACAGAATCACTTATAAGAGAACGCAGGAGAAGCTGACGAAACACGAGCGGTAGCAGATTTTATAATATAAACATCTCTATTGCCATCTGTTGAATCAGGTCTCAGCGAAGCTTGATATCAATACTTCAATACTATGTATAACGAGAGTTAATTCGATAAACTCGTTTTGTGCACTCTTCCCGTTCACTTGGGTTTGTCTATTTTCCTGAGACTTCGTTTCAAACTTCCCTCACATTATTCCTTAGTCCGGCAAGTGTCGGTTCATCTTGTCGAGCGCCTCGTTGCCTTGAAAAATTAATATCCATCAGCGGAAACGCTCAACATCTGAAGCGTAATATGAAATAATAGTGTCTATTATTTCGACGCTGAAAAAAAGAGAGAGAGCATCGCCATGCCACTTGGGCTCGACGCACCCTTTTCCTTATCCCTTCACGTTCCTTCCTCATCTCCTTAGCCGTCGACAATTCGGGCAGACGACCCGGAAGCGACAACGCTTTAACAACGAGAATTTGTTTTGGCGTAATGCAAGAAGAGGTAGCCACCGAAATAGAATTGGTAGACGCAACGGATCCCGGCGAGCACAACGGCGACACCGTCGCAGATCCGGAAGCAGGACTTGCTTCACGAACGATCCCTCTGGACGATTCCACGTCTCAGGCCAATGTTAGTATACGTCTGTAACCGTAATAGAGGGAGAGATGTCGAGAGAGTTTATTGTAATAGAGAAAGAGACGCACGGAAAGTCTCGCATTCGTAGAAACAAATAACCTGTCGCTTTCTTGAACAAACGCGTTCCGGATTGCAGTTAAAAAGGTTACGGATCTTGTGTGGATTAAAATTTGCTTTATATAATTGAGATTGCAATTTTTTGTATGTATTTTTTTCTTCCTCAGTCTCCCTTGTTGACTTATGTTTCGACGTATATGACGTGCATGAAGAAAATTAGCTAATCGAAAGAGAGAATCCGCATTGCACACGTTAGTGGCAAAACGCTCCTCGCGCAATTTACACTCTAATTGTACTAAGAAAATTTAACGATAAACAATTGTACGATATACACACTAACAGGAGCTTTTTCAATTAATTCGCAATTTGGCAGATGAGAAAATTAACGACTGTTGAAAACGATTATTCGACTCATCGTTTGCTTTGAAGTTATGAGTAAGCAAGTGGCGATTTAAAATAAAATTGTATGATATATCGTTTGATCTTACTAATTAAGTAATGCGACAGCTTATTTAAGCTGCAGTTGTGATATAAGTACAAATAAGTACCATATAATTGCAATTATATAATTAAAAATTGTTGTCACAAGGCAAACGATGAATTAAAATAATTGATTTCGACGTAGCGTTTGTTTCGTTTCTGGTTGGTTTGTTGCGCTTTCTTGCATTTTTCTCAAAATCGATGCTGTATATATAAATATTCGAAATGAGCTTTGGAAAAAGGAGCAATAAAGTGTGAAAAATATTCCTTTATCGATCTGTTCTCATAACAGAGTTCCTCGAAGAAACTTCAAAGATCTAACGCAAAGTGCTAAGCATGTCGTTGGTGTAGTGTTGACGGGAGAAAAGGAAGTAGATTAACACATGTAATCTCGCAGACACTGTCAATATCTCTCCTTGATAGTGATGTTTCTCTTATGATTATTAATCTGTTAATACGATTCTCGCATGACAGCAGTATTGGCAATTTATATTCGTCGGTGTAACTCGAGAGTATAACAACGTGATCGACATCGATCAACGTGAGAATGTCAAATGTTTAAGAATAATCCCGGGAAAAATGTTCTTTGTTATATGAAAATACAAATTTGATATTTGTTTATATGTTATAATTGCATGTGTCAAATATAAATAATAATCAAATATAAAAATCGAGACGCTCTCATATACACAATTGTGATATTATTCAGATCTCAAATCAGATATCAAAAATTTGTATTTCCATACGCGAAGGATATTTTTTCCGGAATATTTAATTTATATTACAATTTTATCAGACACATATTGAACCGCTTTATATTTCAACATTTCTTTTGCGTGGAGAATGTGAAAAATAAATACTCCGATCCACACGTACATCACGTTATTGCTACTTATGTTAGAACTCTGTTTAACGCGTTAGCCGAGTTAGTCCTAATCTACCGCGTGTTCCCCTAGGAGGGATTTTGCTCGGTGATTTCAATGCACGACGGTCTTGTGCTGTACACAACCTCGTCAATATGCAATGCCCTCGGTTACCCCAAGGATGCCTGGATCGATCGGTCCTTTATCAATTACGTGCATCCGAAGGACAAGACTATTCTGGCCGATCAGATTGCCAGCATCGCATCGCAAGAGGAGCGGTCCAAAGGTATACAAAGGATTTATATTTAACAATTTTGTTAAATAAAGTTACTTCATTCAAACAAATTATTGTAAAGTTGTTCGTATATCTGTTGCCTTTTTTTTTTATTGGAACTTTCAATTTTATTGGAATATTTTCTTGAAATATGCAGACATTGTTTGTTGCAGGCATCAATGGCAGAAGAGCAAGCTTGTTCTGCGGTCTGCGCAGATTCACCAAATGCAGCGTGCCGAACGGACACTGCAGGTCGAACCTGTACCTGTCGTTCCACCTGACTCTGTCGTTCCGGGACTTTCGGGACCGAACGGCCGAGCAACAGGCCAGCAATCGGACTATGTTTCTCGTAGTTACCGCTCAACCCGTCCATTCTGCATACAAAGGTAGCATAGTCCAAGATCTTCGATAAGGTCCGACTTGCGAGAAGACTCGATATTTACAAACAAAAAAAAAAAAAAAACTCAAATTGTTCGCCAAATTGTTGCATTGCTCGAGTTACTTCACATCAATTGACAAGTCCTTCGCGTAAGATTTCTCATTAACCTTGTTTTTTTCTACTAACATAATAATTGTTAAAAGTAAAATTTGATACGAAAAAGTTTTGAAGTAACTCGAATTTATATATCCGAAATTTGCACATACACAAGACAGTTGCAAAAGTAATTTCTTTCGCAAATTCTTAATTATTTTGCGCGCGAGAATATTGATACGTTCCGGAGCACGTCATAGGCGAGAGGATAAATCGAATTACTCACAGGATCTCACAATCAGTGATTGAGTTTTGTCATTGGTCCGACCTCGTCGACAATATTTTACAGTGAATCGGTGGTTTCCATGGAAAACGTCTAAAAGCTAAGGTAACTTATTCCCAATTTTTCAAAATCGTCGCTCACACTCGGTGACCCGATGATGATATATTGATATGCCGTTTGTCGTTCATTTTTGCCGTACTATTGTTATCCTTGTTTCCTTGTTGTTCTTTGTAATTCCCCATTCGTTCAGTTTGGAGACCACTGTTACGATCACTCGCGAGCTACACGTTGTCGGACTTGCACTCGTCATCATTTTTCACGGCAAGGTATTCGCTTGTAGAGCTTTTATCGTTATTGCATGCAAAACTTTGAGTTTCGAATCATTAATTGCGCGTAATCCGCACAAGCTTGCGGCCTCTAGGACATTTTATTTGATTCTTTTTTTTTATTTATTTTTTATTCGCGTGGATGGGCTTTGTGTTGTGCTAAACGAACGCAAAAAAATGCAAAAGAAAAAAACGAACAACGAAAGATGAAGTTGTTCGCAATTTGTGTGGAAAAAAATTTCACTTAGAGTGTTAGCTTGTTAATAATATTAAAAATAAATGAAAAACTGCGGCAAATATTTTTATAATATTTTTTTTTTTTTTAATTGTATCGTTTAACGTAAAATGATAATTTGCATGAATTTCCCGTCGCACATCGTCTGAGCTTTTCGGTGCGCCTAACCACATTTCAATGACTAAAAAATATCACTCGCCAAGGTAGCGACGAGAGAGAATGACCCCGACCTTGTCGTTATCCGCAGCGCCAGAAGAAACAATAATATCTTCGGTATTCACGACCCGCCACACCGCGACGTGCCACCTATCCCATGTCGATCCCGATGTAGTCCAATACTTCGGCTATCTACCACAGGATATGGTTGGCCGTTCGTTGTTTGACTTCTACCATCCCGAAGATCTGCCTTTCATCAAAGACATCTATGAGACTGTGAGCATGAGTCCAACAAACAGAAATTTAAGTTCCGGTTGTGTGTGTACGCTTTTGACAAAAAAAATTAAAAGAGAGAGAGAGAGAGAGAAAGAAAGAGATAACGATGTGTGTTGAGACGCAATGATGATGAAAGTAGTGATGAGATGCAAGAGAGAAAGTGATGAGAAAACGAGAGAATGTGAGCGAACGAATGCGATTCTGACGAGGGAAAGATAGGAACAGCCGACATGCCCACCAACATTCGCGGCCGCAAAATATCACTGACGTAAATTTTTTTGTTACGGAATGTCATTCGAACAGGTGATCAGACTCGAAGGCTTCTCCTTCAGGTCGAAGCCGTACAGGTTCGCCGTGCAAAATGGAGGCTACGTCGTTCTCGAGACTGAGTGGTCGTCCTTTGTCAATCCCTGGACGAAAAAACTAGAGTTTGTCGTAGGTCAGCACCGCGTGCTCAAGGGCCCGTTGGATCCGGACATCTTTCGCGTGCCGCGCGACAACGAGTGCAGCTATCTCGCCAGCATCAGCGAGGAAGTGCTGAAAGAAGCCAAGATTATTCAAAGCGAGATACGAGCGCTTCTTGACGAGGTACGACTTTCCCTCCTCCCCTGAAGTGGCCAACGCGACGCTTCGTGCGCTATCTGCAATTCACAATTCTTGTTATTTGTGATTGTTTTCCATGTTTCCCGATATCTGAAATCCTAAAGAGATAGCCATGTTGCGCAATCGCTCTTGTATTTTACAAAACGAAGAGATTTAACATTTATTTCGAAAAATCCTGTCGCGAAAACGTGATCAGCCGAATTTGCCAAAAAATACGGACGGGTAAAAAGGGATCCATCTTTCAAAAAGGGAAAAAGAGCAAACCGAAAGAAAAAATAAAATAAATTAGTCACGAGTGGAGTAAGCTAGCTCGTTTCCCCAATTTGTTCTCTTTTTTTTCTATTGTACGTGCGCGCAGAGCGTCCAAAGAACGTCAGATATAACCGAGTTCAACGTGTCGAAGCGATGTAAGGACCTAGCGTCCTTCATGGAAAGTCTGCTGCAGGAAACGAAGACGCCCATCGTTGACAAAGACGGACCGCTCGCGATGGACGAACTCAGGAGCTTTTCGGTGACTATTAAGCTACGTTTTAGTATCAGCCGAGACACTGTTACGCTATAAAAGTTACCACTTACGATGCGCTCCGCTCTGGTATGCTCTCTACAAAAAAACAACTAGTATATAGACACTTACTTCTCGAATGTAGCAACGCAGCTGTCCACGTTTTCACTTGCGACGTAGCACAAGGTGGAATGGATATTAACTTGTAAAACGTATTAATCTTGCCTGATTCTACCGCGATATGCTTTTCCGGTAGTTCGTTTTTGAATTTTTTAAATTTTCGAGAGAATTTCGAAAAATGTGCGACACGAAGAAAAAGTCCTGGAGGCTGTCGTTACATTTTTCAACTAGTCAGTACCGAGTGACATGTTCCATTTGTCGTATCTTCAGATATTCTTTTTTTTTTTTTAGATGTTCTTTTCTTTTTCTTCGCAGCCTCATTTCGACATTTTTCTTTTTAAAATGCGCGTCAATGACAAAAACGACATACCGAAAATGTAATCGTGATTACAGTAATCGACGAACGCATGTCAAATAGAATTAAAACAAACTGGGCTAATCAATAAAAGGCAATAAATACAGCGACACGCGTCTTTACGAAGCAACCAGAAATTTTCACTCGTCATTTGATTTCTCTTGTGGTTGTTGTTATTACTTAATCTAATAAATGTTTAAACGAAGATAAGCACCGATGCAAGCCTGCAGAAAAATCTCGTTGCTTTCGAACGAGAACGCGTGTATGAAAGTGTTTTAGAGAGAGGGCTTGGTCGAGAGGGAACGCGGCAAAGGTGAGTAGATCTCCGGAAAAGGTGCTGCAAATGCACGATGAGTTTTGATGGGGCTTTAGCTAACAAACTTCGCGCATAGACAGCGTAGAAAGTCGCTGTTGCTTCTTTTTAATCAATTAACTTAAACGCGGCCTAGTGGCAAGCAACTGTGTGAACAATAAGTAGCGTAAAAAAATTTTTAATAAAGCATCTACCAAGCTCTTTTGCACGTAGACTCGGACGGAGGGCAATGAGAAAATCGGGTAGGGCCAATGAGGGATAAACGTCGATTTCAAAACCTTGTAGGCACTGGTTGTCTGGTAAGTCTATTTTTTTTTTTTTTTCTACTTTTTCACTCAAATGACTTGATAACTCTTGGTGATACTCCAGAATTGGAACGGACATCCAACATCAGAATAGATTGGAATTACTACACGACCAAATATCTTTTATGCGAATGTTCCGGATAATGAACTTTTATCAGTCATTATTTTTGTTTGTGTTTTTTTTCTTTTTAATGACATAAAACAAGCGCATCTTTTTTTTCTAAATCGACAGAGATTTTTTCTCGCGCGCAATTAATGCAATTTCAAACGCCGTCTTCTCAATATCTCTATTTTTCTCTTCGCCGCGATGGGATACGTTTTTCTAAATGCCAGTTTTTATATTTTTCTCCAACAGAGAATAGTATATTGTATTTGTAACATTCAACTCGGCAAAAATACTTTTTCCCTTACAAGATTTTGAAACTAACGGGAATAAGAGCACAGAAAGAGAGATGAAAAACAGGTTGAATGTGCAGATAATTACCGAATATAATCGTCCATAAATTTTGATGTCTATAACATTCTTGTAACAAAGAGTTAGAGGTTTTTAAAATTGCATTTATAATCTCTGATAAATATTCTCTGTTTACGTATTTAATTTATCAGTTTTATATTTGTTTAATTAATTAATTTTTTTATTGATACATATACAATATTTATAATTTCAAATATTTCATGTGGAAGACAGAATTTTTTGAGAGTAATGACAATGACGAGATGACGATGATAATATAATAAAAAAAAAAAAAAAAAGAAGGAATAAAACGTAATCTGCGGAAATCGAAACGTCGCACAGAAACCGATTGAAAAACAATATCGATTGTAGTTTATATTTTTTTACATATTTTTTACACTGTGAAACGCACAAGAGTTACACAACAATTGCAATTACGTAAGACACGCTTTATATACCGAGTTTTCGCAACGATATAAGATGGAAAAGTAAACTCACAACCGTAATATTTTACGGTTCCAATCGATCGATGGTTAACCTAGAAACCAGGAGGAGAGCAAGAAAATCAATTCAACGTGCAACAGGGGCATACGATCCGGATGGTGGTGGTGGTGCTCGCATGATCGAACGATCGATTGTATAGTTTCTCAATGTAAAAAAATACACGCAATATTTCTGCACGCAGGCGGAGCGCAAGAGCTTGCGCCGCAAGTGGCAAGCGGTTTGTAGATGATTTAATTTAGGAAGAGACGAGAGTCTTTTTAGAAAAGTTTTCTCTCTATGCATACCAATATTCAGTTACAACATACTAAGTCTTTACAATGTACTTGCGAAGGGATCACGCAATCCCTTGTTGCAGGAGCACGACAGCGTGATGCTCGGTGAGATCTCGCCCCATCACGAGTACTACGACAGCAAGTCCTCCACGGAGACGCCGCCGAGCTACAATCAGCTCAACTACAACGAGAACATCGAGCGTTTCTTCAAAAGCAAGCCGCTGGTCGCTACAATGTACGGCAGTGACGACGTCAATTCTAGTAACGACGAAGGCGGTAAGCGTGAGCTTTTAGCATTTTTCTTTTTCTCAGGATTGCAATACATCACGACGTCCGAAAAAAAGAAAAAAAGATATTTAAAAAAATTTTCTAGCCTCCTCTTTCAAAATTAAAACCACGTTTGTAATATAAAAGATAAAAGATATTAATTTAGTATAAAAGATATTAACAATTGTGGTTTATTTTTTGACGTATAGAAAAACATCTTATTCTACAATTTTCATGTGTACATCTGATGATCAAGTTCAGCGACGATGATCGGACGTGTTTTCAGCGAGAAAATGCATGTCACCGATAAACGGGAGCGGCGTGAGCGGCAGCGGTAGTGCGGAAAACTTGAGCAGCGGCTCGAACAATCAAATGAGCTCGGCAAGTCGAGGCGACGCGCCGTCCAACACCGCCAGCAACAGCAACACTACCGCGACGGAGAGCTTTAAACCGCCCACGCTGACCGAGTTGTTGTTGAATCGCCACAACGAGGACATGGAGAAGCTGATGATGCAGAAGCATCGCGAGCTGCGCTCCAGCATCAAGAACAGCGACAAGCTGAAGGACCCGCGCGTCAAAACGGAGAAGATCAACGGAACGAAGCAGAACGCTCACTACGTCAATCAGGGTCACGGGATCAAGAGGAGCGGCAGTCGCAGCTGGGAGGATGACAGCTACAAGGTATGTTTCGAGGTTTTCTTCTCTGAAAATATTAGATTGAAAATGTCTAAATTGATGAAATTGCGATGAAATAGATATCGAAGCACGACAAAATCTCGAGGACAAGCACAGCGGGTCCGGCGAACCTCACAACCACCGTCGCGAGCATAAGTGTTGATCAATCGACCGTGGTCCAAACGGGCGCGAATATCAATTTGTGGCCATCGCTGTCGGTCACTGTGCCTCCCTCTTCCACGCCTCCTCAACCTTGCGTCTCGTCCCAGAGGTAGACGGTCTTCTATTCTCAATATACATTAGAAATATTATACATGTTTTACATAAAATGTTCGCATTGCATCATACACAAGAGAAATAAAGATACATACATGTCACAACTCTCTTCTGTAAGAAAACGTAGATTTATAAATTAAAATGTGCGCACGTTTCAGTACTAATTCGGCAGTACCTAGATTCCCGTTATTCCCGTCGATGATACCGATTTATTACGTGCCGATGCCGCAACCCAACGAGTCCGCGATATCGTTGTCCCAGGAGAAGCTTAGTTCGTCGTCTCCGTCGACGCAACCAACGCCGCCAAGTCCTTACAGTACGTGTCTCATTTGAGTGTAAAACACAAATAAATGAAAAAAAATCTAGCTTTGAAAATTAAAAAAAAGAAATTTAGAAAATCGGATAGCAAAGAGTAGAATTCTTTATAGACAGCCGTAAAAGAATTTGTGAAATTGAAAGTGTTTGTTCCAGTATCTTATGTCGCAACAGGAATGGCCGGAATGATTTATCCGGCGATAATCGGCGCGCCACCGCCGCGCGCTATGATGTACCGACCTTTTCTGATACCTGAGCAAGCATCGGCGGTAAATACGACGGCTCGCGAGAATCAGCAGCCGTCCAATGACAAGTGTCCGGATCACAAACGACCGGCTAGTCAAGCAACCAGCGTCAAAGCCGAGCCAGGAAGCATAATGGCTATGTCCGAGTCTTCTAAAAAAGTAAGACAAATTATTAGACGGTTTTCTCTCGCAAGTTAGTTATGAGCCAATTTTAAACATTGTTTATAGGTTCTTTCACCGGACGAATTGTTCTCCTCGTGTGTGAGCAACGACGGCGGCTGCTCGAGCGTGATAGATCTTCTCACGCCGATAATCAGGAAAGAGCATCGTCGACCGAACGATTACAACGGGGATGAGTCGAGCTCGTCCAGCTTCTACAGCAGTTTCCTATACAAGAGCAGCGACAGCAGCAATCCGGATCAGAAGACTTGCGAGGTCTCTTCCGAGGTAAATAATCAAATTCGTTGTCTCAATGCGTCCGCGCGCACGATCACGATCGATAAATATAATAAATAATGTGTAGGAGCACACCAAGTGTCAGCAAGGAATGCGTAGGAAAGATCCACCCTGGCTGGAGGATGTGCACTTGACACCGGAACTGATTTACGAGTACCAGATGGATTCGAAAACGTTGAGCGAAGTTTTAAAAGCCGATATGGACGCGATGAAGAACTTCAACCAGCCGTTATTAGTGAATGATCAGTTGGCGCAACTCTATCTTGATCTGGAGATGGAAGGTTTTGGTACGGAACTCGTCCTCGAGGATGGGATCACGTCGAGCGGAAGCGACAGCGGGAGCAGCAACGGCAGTTGGACCGAATCTCAGGTGAGAAAAAACAGTGATTAGAACAAGAATTATTTTTAGTATTTTACGTTTTTACTTACACATGGTTTTGATTGCGGACAGCGTAAGCAAAAGAGAAGAATGGTAAAGTACGGTAAGCTCGTGATGATTCATGACGAGAACGCGCCTTTACCGCCACCGTTACCGTCTCAGACGCCTGTACCCTGTCAACACTTATAGGAATTGTGGTCGATTTACCGCGAACGAGTGCAAAACACTTCCGAGATCGATATTCGTTTCATTACTCATGCATTCGATTCATTCACTCTCAGATGTGCTCAACATATTTTTTTTTTTTTTTTTTTAATTTTACTCACATCGTATTCTATTCTTCTTTTGTTTAAGGTTTACATCTCGCTTTCGAAGCGAGTGAAATCGGTGAGGAAACTTATGTCCGGGATTAGTTGTAATTTTTTGTTTTTTTGTGTAATAAAAGAAATTTATATGTTTGTACTTCCTACAATCGTCAATAAGCTAATTTTGAGCGCAAATCATCGAAGAGAGAGAAGTGTCTCTTCTTTTGCTCTTTTATAAATTGCTTTATTTACGATTTTAAAAAGTGTAAGTATATAGTTTTAGACTAGCATGTGTTTATACATTATTATACAATATAAGATATATTAATAATTACAACATGATACCAATTAAGTTTATTAATCACATAAAAGAGCGAATTAAATTTCTTCTCCGATGTGTGTCGATTTCAATAAAACGAAAATGAAACGAATTCTCTGAGTCGAATCAAAACATTGTTACTAGAAGAAAAGTAACTAATATTGGATCGTGTATATAAACAATGAAATGCACTAAGTTTACTAGTTTTTGTATCTTTTTACGGAATAATTAATTTCTATCTAAAGAGGAAATAATATAAGAGAGAGAATAATTATAAGGGACGATCAGAATCGGATTGTTAAAATAAATTTTGTCGGATAGAAATTTTCTAGACACAGAGATAAATTTCTGACATTGCCTTATCCAGAGCAGCGAGTTCGAGCGCGACACTTTTTCAAATTTAGAGTACAAAGACAATAACACACGCATTTTTCGCTCGCGCGACACACAAATGTATTCATACAAATAAATTATTTTAATGTTCATTCGTTCGAGTAGTAAAGTACTCGTTTTTGTGTGTACACACTATTATACATAAATATGTATATAACAATTGATTGGGAACACATTTCTACGGATATATGCACAGAGTGGGAAACAAATTTTGATAGAATAATTCTTCTGTTTTTATATTGTAATTTTTTCGATACTCTTTTTTTGGAACATTTTTCATACGCAAAACTTTATTTTTCTGACTTCGAAACACTGTAGAAACATCAACATTCAATATATATTTATGTCTTGCTTACTGGAAAGTAGCCGAAGTTAATAAATTGCGATCGTGCATTTCATTCGAGATACAATTATGTATTAAATATGAAAGAGTCATTAAGTATGAGAAACTTGACACAAATATAGATGTATTATATATTTATCAAGTTTTTCATACTTAATGACCTAAATATCGTTTTTAGCTTCTATTTAAAATAAATTCGATAAGTGCATCTTAATTGTGTAACAAAAGGAAAATAGAACACGCGATGACTATTGTAATTAGATAAATTTAGGCTTGCATATCACGTGTTTAGAAAATAATGATCCACGTGAGAGAAACCAGCCGGACTTCGCTACATTACGTAACTAAAACTTCGAGTTATATATAATAATACAACAGGTCTCTTTTTTTAGAGCTAAATTAAATGTATAAAAAATTAACATGTAACGATCAAACATTTGCAATTTCCTTAGATTTTTAATTTGTTAATTTCCTAAAGGTTTTTTGTACATTAATTTAGCTCTAAAAGATCTGTTGCATCATATATTTTTGCTAAGCAAGTGAAACATTGAATTTAGTGTTTGTAATATCGAGTGATGCAATTGGGATTTGTATTGTTTGATAGAAATCTATTTCAGAATCCTAAGGACCAGCAAATTAGCGCGGAATCTGATCTATTTTAAAAGGAATCTGAATGTTAACGATACTAAGTATCAAATTAAAAGCGAAGAATAAGATATTTTATATACTACGTTATTTGCATATACACATACATATATATATATATACATATATATGTCGCAACACGTACGGTGCTCGACATGCAGATTACATTGCGTATACGATATCGTCATAAGAAGCGAGATATTTTATATACTGGTGATTTAGCGGATCGAGATCCCCAAAACACTCGAAATCTAGTCTGAACTTTAAATTTTTAATTTTTTAGAGCTGTGTGTGTGTGTTGCTCTTGTATGCATTTTCACATGAAAACTATTTTTTTATGTGAAGTCCTACCTCAGCGACTGTACCTCAGTAAGAAAGAAAATAAAACGTGAGATTAGCGAAGCTGGATTTTAGCGATCGTTCCTACGCGATACATTCAAATATTCTATGCATGTTTTGCCAAAAGTGTGTATTTTGCGGAAATTAAGTTATTTAAGTTCAACGTGATGCACAGTCAAAATTAATTTTTTATAAAAATTATATATGTATATATATATCTTTATACATATATTAGTCACATCTTTTTTAAACAATATATATTTTTTTAAAATAGATATGATAAATATTGACAAATATTTATACGAAATATATATGTAGAATGGGAATTAAAATCCAGCCTGCGAGTTTTTCTTAATTATGTAGCTGAAGGCGATCGACCGCGCCTGCACAAATCTTGTGATCTCCTCACCGAGGAATGATCATCTTGTCCGTAACTATAATTAAGCGTATTTTTCACGAGAGTGTGTATGATGATTCGAAGTGCTAGTAAATCGTAGACGTATTATCGTAGCGTGTAAGGCATTTGTAATCCGTCGAATTCCGACATGTCTTGTTAGACTCAATATTTTCTTCACAAAAAGCTGATACATATGACGAAAACAAGCGTCCAGAGAAGCTTTTTTCTATTTTAAAGAACACTCTTTGTTCATCCAAATGTTTTTGCGTAGCGTGTTCTCCTTTTTAACTTTTTCGGTTATTATTATAATAATGATACAGATTTTTTCATTGAAAAATATATATATTATTGATAAAACACAACGTTCTCTTGAAACATGTTGTCTTTTATCGCATAAAGTACAATTAATAAATTATCGAAAACTCCCTCTTTTCGATATCTTTGTTAAGTCGATTGTCCACACCAATAAATTTTTTTTTCAGGTAAATTTTTACAAGTTGTGTATTCACAAACAAATGTCTTTTTTCCTATCACTTTAATTATTTATTACTATTGCTTTAATTTAGATGATATTTTATTTAGATGATATTCTAAGTTCTAGATATACTTCTCTCTACAAACAGCTTTAATTTAGTTTGTATCTTCGACAAAATATATCTTGATTGCAAACTGCGTATTATAATTTTTTACGATAATTTGAGATAAATTTTTTTCCGCAGTTGCTTGCAGAATTTTTTTTTCGATGTAGTTTGACGTGTGTTTTTACACATTGTGTTTATGTGTGAAATATATTACATATATGAAGTATTGTAATTTTCAATGAGAAACTTCTTTTTAATTTATAATCGTATGTTACATGATAAATCATAAAAATAAATAAAAAATAACTAGTTTTTTAATAAATCCCCATTTGTAAAAAAAATGTTAACATATATGTTCATATTTATTATATACAAGTGTTTATTGCGCTTTGTGTATAGACACATAACTCTTTGATGATGATGATGTATGAACATATAATGACGTTTTAGCAAACGTTAATATACGTTCATAAATGTTCCAATTTTCGACAAATACATATTATATTATTATATTCTCATCGCAAGAAGAGTATTATATGTATCTTGTAAACATACTGTTTCTGTCTGTTTTCACAGTAAATAAAAACTTTTATATATAATTATCATTATAATTTTCCTCCCGATTAAATAATTTAATATATTTTGTTTACTAAAATTCTATTATTACTGCTATACATCTATTCTATATATCGTGATATATTCTTTACAATATTTATTTTTATTTGTATCTTGTAAGGTTTTTTAAAACTTATATACTTTTGTATATTTATAGATATATATTTGATATTTTGATGAGATTTTTTTGGGATTAGAAGGAAAGATGAATTACATTGTGATAAGTTATTGAATAAATCGCAAGGCCAGTGAATAAATTTTTTTATTGTACTAATACGTGACTCTCATCAAGACTATGTATATATGTATATACATATAGACACATACATATATGATATATATGTATATATATATATAACATAGAAGCTGCGTTCGGAGCTCGTTATCTGCGCTATTGTCTCATTCTATCTTTGTTTTTGGTACATCTGACGAGCAATAAAAATAAAATGACGCAATAGCGCAGATAGCGCACTCCCTTCTCGAACGCAATTAGATACATATGTATATACGTAAATCACAATAGCGAATTTACACGCAGCAAAGAGGCGTTATTACAGCAAATATATATCTACGGCACAAATAAAGTGGTTTTACGTATCTTAATGTAAAATATATAAATGTAAATCAATTATTACGTATTCGTTGTGTTTCGAATAAATGCTCAGAATAGAATACACATTATTATTATTATTGCAACTTCGTTGACAAATATACATATAAGATGATCTCTAACGCGCGATATGTGGCACATTTGTAAAAAAATAATATTCTCTCAGATTCTTACTCCGTAAAATAATAAATATAGGCAAGAAAAAAATAAACGTAGAATAAAGGGAAACACAAAAATAATAACAGTAATAAACAAAGCGAGGAACTAATATTTTCTGTTTGCTCGCTAATTGCACGCTGCCCGTACAACGTGAAGCGTTGTTTGTACACGGGAGACTTTGTGACTTAAGAAAATATAAATTAATTGTATACACACGTCTAAACCACAAAAGTCTACTCGAAATAAACATTGAAATTTAAAATTACGTATATATCATTGAAAAGAAATTAAAGTAAAACAGAATCGTAAATAAACTTTTGCGGATTGAACGTGCAGGACATCTCACATTAGTAGAAAATGAAGTTTAGTCGTCCCGAAGAAGACTCAACGGATCCTCGACGATTTTCTCTGCTGTCTTCTTCAAATCTCTAGTAACTGCTTTCTTCACGGTCGGTCTTGAATTTGAGACTGTTGTTGCCTTCATTTTCGAACCGTCGGTAGAAGACTGCTTGCCGAAAATATGGCCATCGTCGTCATCGTCGTCCGACATAAACAGGGACTTGGACGACGTAGCGACTTTCTTAGGAATAATTTTTTTCGTAGCGAAAAGATCGATATCATCGTCGTCATCGTCGCAAGGCGCGTCACCGAAGATATCCTTCAGATTTGAGCTCTTGGTGCGAGAATCGGCGAGATCGTGTTTCGGTTCCGAGAACGACGCGCTGTCCGATTTCTGTGACTGACCGGACGACTCAACGAACAGACTGGAATCGTCGTCGTCGTCGTCGTCGTCGTCATCAAAGATGTTCTTCCTTCGATTAGATTGAGCGGAATTCGATTTTTGACTGTCCGTTTTTGCTCTGCCTAACGCGCTGCTGCCGAACAGACTGTCATCTTCGTCATTCTGCGCGCCGTTGTCGTCACTGAACAAACCGATTTTCGTGTCTCGAAGCGGCTTCTTTACCGTTCTCTTCAAAGGCGCGGAGAATAGATCGCCGCCCGCGTCTTCATCGTCCGCGAACAGGTCCAGAATCTCTTTTTTCTTCGTTTCGCTTACCTTTTTCGCCGAGCCACTGGAGAATAGACTGTCGTCAGGATCGGCGAATAACAGTCCCTTGCTCTTTTCCGGCGATGGCGTCTTTGTGACAAACGCGAACAGCTGACTAGGATCCTTTAACGGATCGTGTTTGCTGTCGCGAAGAGGATCAGTCGGTTCTTCATTAGTCTCTCTTTTTACTTCATCTTGTTCATCGTGTTCCACAGGTTCATCATTCTTTTTAGTATTATTTGCGGCATCCGATTTGGCACTGACATCTAATCGCGTAAAATCGCTAGACTCTTCATCATGTTTGTCAGTTTTGTTGCTCGACGCGTCGATATCATAGGTCTTACTGATCGCGGTATCCACGAGAGACTCGGCAGCGACAGACGTTCGATCAGACTGTTCACCGTCGATTGGTGAAAGTATCGGCGCTCTGCCAAACAATGCGTCCTCTTTCTGTGGATCCTCCGGCAAATCTGGCGGCACGTCAAACAAGTCTTCCTCGTCAGTGGACGGCGACAACAGAGTATTCTTGTTCACGCTCATCGAGCTCTCCTTGCTGATGCTACCCAACTCGGATTTATCTTCTGTGGATGAAGGATCGATCGTCGAGCGCTGAGTTTTGTCGCTCGCCAAACGATCCGCAACGTTGATTGTCGGAGCGGCGGAGTCCTTGCTGGACGAAAAAGTGCTGGTGTGACTCTCCTCTTGAGAGTTATCATTGTCCGCGTTATCAACCGTGTCGAAATCAATGCCGCTCTGTCGCAACGCCGACTTCCGAGCGTGCCGGCTCTGAGGACGGCGTTTTGCCTGGATTCTTACTCGACTCTGAAAAAAACATTTTGCACATTTTGCATATGTGAAGAAAAAGAATATAAATTATTCAAAGAAAGTCGCAAGAATAAATCAGTCACCTTGGACGCAGTGGTGGATAACGTTTCCACTTGACCCAGATCGTCAAAATTTATGGTTACTTCCGCATTGTTAGCAGCAGAGACTGTCGAATGTGAAGAGTCTTTGCGCGTGCTATCTTCTAAAACACAAAATGTTTACGTATACATCGTGTCTTTTTTGTATTGAAATTTGCTCGTAAATATAAGTCTTTTTGCAGACGATAATTACCTGACACACTGGGAGGTGAAGCCCTATCCTCATCTTCATCCGTTTTCTCTTCACTCTTCCTCCAAGATGGCGGCGCATCCAACGGCGAGAGTATCTTCAGATCGCCCATCTTTCCCATCAGATTCTTTATCTTACCGGATACCGTTCTTCGCGGCGCTTGTTGGCTCTGTTCTTCAGAAGACGGCGAAGAACTCGTTCGAAGGCTCAGCGTTTTTGGTGGCGAACTCTTTTTCGTTACATCGTTCGCTTCTTGAACCGCTTTGTTGAAGGCTGTTTTTTCAAGTTCAGCTTTACTGTTTTCTTTGTTTACATTACTCTCGATGACTGTCGACTCTGCAGTAGTCTTCATGTCACGATTCAAGCTCGAAGACTCCGTCGAGTTCTTATTTTTTTCAGAAAGTCCTTGTGGCTCTTCGACAATGTTTCTCTGAGATTCTTTGGATTTGGACGTCGAGTGATCGTCTCCGCGTGGGGTTGTATTTTTTTTACCGAACAAATCGTCATAATCGTCATCCTCGAATAAAAGACCGTGATTCCTTGTAGTCTTCGAAAACAGTCCGCCGTCCGGAGAATCATCTTTGACCTCATTCCCAACTTCATTAGAAACGTTCTTCAAAACGTCGGTCTTCGGTCTATCTACATCCTTGTCTACCGACGGACGTTCCTTCTTGCCTGCTTTGGATGATAAAAACAAGTCGTTTTCGTCTTCAAAAAGATTACTAATATTTCGATCGTTCTTCGATTTTGTTGGTTTCGCGCCGAATAAATCGCCGTCGTCGCCATCGTCATCGTCGAACAGACTAATCCTTTTTGACCCCATTCTCGTGTCGGTTTTACTGCTCTTCGAATCCCGACCACGATTATCGAACAGATTATCCGAGGCCATGGAGTTCGTCGACTTCGATTTCGTCGCCACGCCGAATATATCAATGTCCGGAGCGTCCTTGCTATCGAATATGTTCACATTGTCGTCAAACAGGCCGCTACCACTTTTTGAAACCGACTTCGTTTTGTCGTTCGACAACAGTGCGGAAGAAAAGAGGTCCGTGCTCTTCTGCGATCTAGAGCCAGAACTCGCGGTAGAGAAGAGCTCGTCGCCGGAATCGGAGTCGTCGAAGAGCGACGAGATCTTGGACTTGGCTGCTCGCTTCGAGTCCGATTTGGAAGGTAACGGCGGTGGTCCGAACAAATCGTCGTTCTCAAACACGTCGTCCTGCAACGCCGAGGAAATATTCTGCTGCTGCTGCTGCTGTTGTTGTTGCTGCTGTTGTTGGTCGTTAGTGTTGGCATTCGCTGAGTTTATGTTAGGAGTATTGCGTGTGCGCACCGAGAAAAGACTGTCACTGTTAACGTGCTCGCGATAGATCTCCTCGGAATTGAGTCTCGTCGAAGTCATCTCTGGCTGGAAGTTCCTGAGGAAAAAAATTCGAGAGATAAACAGTACGTAAAAATAAAAAAAGATAGTATATAATATACAAGAAAAACGCAAGAATTGTTTTTTATTTCTTCAATCCAAGATTAATTGAGACTAAAAAGAAGTCGATCAATTGAGTCATTACCGAAATAAAAATAAAAACATAAGAAATAAAAATTTTCTCAAGTTTGAAATATAATATAAAAGTCTCAGTTTTTGTGTAACAGAGATACGGGGTGTCTCTTGATATACTTTATCTTTGTGATATAGAAAATACTGTAATTTTAATATATGTATATGTAACTTGTAATATGTGTATGTAACTCTCTGCCATACAAAACATAAGTGTCGATGCTCAAATTAATCGAGATCCTTTCACACGATAACGTTATACAACAGTATATTTTCAGAATTTGATTTGCTCATTAATTGTTTTAATTGCTTTCGCATTTTCGTCACATTTGCGATTTTCACTCGCGACTTTTATGCGCGATAGAACACAAAAACACAAGTACATAAGTGTAACACTTCTGATAAGTCTTCACTTTCCTATTAATTCCTCGAGCTAAGCGAAGAACGCGCGGTGCTTCTGGCACGATCCGGCACATTAACGCAAATAAACGCTACTTTCGCTCGAATCCGCGTTCGCCTGACCGATTTTCATTACTTACTGTTCTGCTTGCTTGTCATTTCTCCACAAGTCGGTGGAAAATTATATAGTGTCTTTCAAAGAACAAAAAAAACATCACGTTTCAGAGACTGTACGTTTATTCGCAAAAAATTAATTAGTTAACAAATCAATTAGTCACACAATCTTGATTGTCTACATTTTTCACTTTTAATTTTTACAGATAAGAAGAGACATGCTGATTTTACGTCCGTATAAAGATGCGATAATAAAGTAATAACAAATTGATATTTTCCAACTGTATTATTTTTTTAAATCACTTTAAATAAAGATCAACATTGCCAAATAAATTTTTTGTATTTGATCATTACGCGGATTGTGAGAGTTAACAAGCGGCGCGAGCAACACATTCGGTCGTACTGAAGAAGCACGCCTTGGACTCGTGTGCGTGTTCACTTAACGCACGGCGTAATGGGCAAGACGAGTGACTAATGTTTTGGGTCACATCGATTCAACGACATCGTATTTGGCACGCGCCATCGCTGGTGCGAGAGCAAAAAAATTCTAACAAAAAATCTATCCAAAGATGCAAACAAAACAAAGAAATTCGGAGACAGCTAAATATTGTTATGCCTCTCGAAAATGAGGCGATTCGAGTGCGAACGGTTTGTCGACAACAGCGCGAGAAGAGATGATTCTCTCATTTGCATTTTGAAGATGATGTTAGCATCCGCCCGCGGAGACCGCGAATGCGCAATAAAGTCACCATATCTTTGTTTAGACGCTGACCTCGGGATGTTAGTATCGTATGTCATCAGATATACGTTTCCATATATCCGTTCGCGGAGTGTGACTTTTAATAGTCTGCGTTATTTAATATTCAGAAGCGTTTGATGTCTCCTTTAACATGCGCGACAGACTGTGCATTGAATTTAACGAGCAATTAAATATCTCCGATTTCATTGGAAATTCGAGACAAACTTTTATTGTGATAATGATATATCGCAACGTTGTTTTGTAAAATATGTGACGCATTTAATAATCAGAAAAATTTGTAAACAAAAAATCATAATACGTAAGATAAAACGAGTAAGTAAAAAAAGAAAAAAACACGACACTTACCACAAACCAGAACCGGCTGTGTTATCGTTGCTGGGTGGATACACCGATATTCCGCTGCTGCTGTTGGCATTTTCGTTCACCGCGGAATTCTCGCCCAATGCGATTTGCGAACTGCGATTTATGGCTGCGATATTCATAACGTTTCTCTCTGCGGACTCGGTGTTGCTTCTTTCCGTCTTATCAGAATTTCCTGGCATGTCGCTATCAGAAGAGTCGGACGTTTCTTGTCGTCGTTGTAATATTCGGTTTGACAGCTTGCTCTCGATATCCGATGCGGGAACGTCGCCGAGTACCGATATTCCTCCAACTAGTTTCTGCCATTAATTTTATATTTTCAAACACTGTATCTTATTTTAACGCTATCAAATGTTATCTATTTATTGTTATTCATTAATTTTCGAATAAACTGTATTGCGCAAAAAAATGGAAAATTAAAATTGAATGAAACTTGCTGGAATAATTGCGTAGCTTAAATATGACACAGCTGACATTTCCGATAAAACATTTGTCAAAGACCAACATCGTTAAAAAAATTACACATCAATTACACTTTACCTTTCTACTCGTTTCCGTATTTGTAGACGACAGCGTGCTCGCGAGTTCAGGAGATTGTTTTTTAGGATTGCCAAACAGATCCGCGTCGTCGTTCTCATCGCCACTGAACAAGTTTGAAAAATCAGCTTTGACGTTGGAGTCTGGTGTGCTTGTGGCAACATTACCGGCAGCTCCGGGTGTTACAGTATCTAAGAATTTCTTCGACGCGTTTCCCGTAGGATTCGTAGGATTGGCATTATCATTGCCGATAGGTTCCTTGGAGCGTTTCTTAACAGTATTCTTCGACGAAAAAATGTCGTCCGAATCTTCTTCCGAGTCAGCATCGGCGAACAGGTCGTCGATCGCTGACTTTGGCTTCGTTGCTGGAGTCGTAAAAGTTCAAGGTAAAAAAAGAGAATCCGTTGCACATGATACGATACACAACCATGACAATTTACCAATTATACTAATCGGCGGTGGTACATCGATACTGGCTGGTATAATGTTACTTTTATAAGATTTGATCGGTTTCTCTTTCCACAGATTACCAGACACCTGATTATCGAAGAGATCCTTTTTATCACTAAAGAGATTATCAGAACCGTTTTTGAACACATCGTCATCCTTTTCCGACGTGAACAGATCGTCTATATATAAAATAAAAAAAAAAAAAAAAAAAAAAAAACTTATATCATTGTGTCAAAGAATGTTGACTGCTCACCTCTATATCGATTGATTGACGATTCATTAGCTTCATCCACTACTGGTTTTTGCGCTTGACGAACGGTGCCTAACCGTTTAGCCAACTCTTCCGCGAAATTGGGCGCCGTTTCGCTCGACGTCTATATAGAAGGAAAACAAATTAATTCTTTAAGTTTTACAGGAAACACAATATCTGTCACAAAACAATCTACACCGTCAGTTACCTTTGACACGGTATTAGGTGTTACAGATTCGGAAGCAGAATTTATGTTATTCCGAGACGCAATATCTGCCTTGCTATTCATATACGGTACGTTATTATTCGGATAGTTATCCGAGTCGCTTGAGGACGACGACAGCCTCGCTATATTTACTTGCGGAATATGACGAGTATTGAACAATTGCGCATTTGCGTCCTCTTCCTCACTTTCTGAATCTTCCCTTTCCTCATCGACTTGCTCCGATTCGCTGCTACTGCTCTCTAAACCAATCTTATTCGACTCTATCCATTTTTCGGAACCGATAACATAAGGTAATGGTCGATCTTGATATGGATCATTAGGTCCCACGATGACACTGCGCATTAATAATGTTTAGTATCAATTGAACATTTAATAGACCAAAAAAAAGAAGAAAAGTAATAATTTACCTAACTACTACTTCACCTCCTTCTTCTTCTTCTTCACTATCGCTACAAGCTACATCCATCACTTTGTACTTTTCATCCATGATGTTTATACCTTGCTTTACACTTTCGCTTATACTAGCTAGGAGATTCTCTGGTGCCAAATCCTGAGTCTTTGTATTCTAGTGAGTCAATAAGTTTTTTTTTTATTTGAATATTAAAAAATTGATGACTCAACACTATTAATTAAAAAGCAAGATGTATGAAAATATAACTATTGATATAAATGTGAAACATTTACTTCATGCTTTTCTTCAAAATTTTCTTTAGTTTCTATATCATCTTCCTGTACACGGCTTTCAATAAACTGAGTATTTGCCAAAGCCAAAGATGTGTTAGTAACATTATCCACTAATATTCCTGTTTCCTTTAACTGTGTTGATAATGTATCTAAAGTAGCTTGAGTTTTATTAGCTTTGGACACCAGATTCTGAAATTTCACATTAATTAAATACATAATACTTGTCAAGTACAAATATAACCTCCAAATATAAACTGTACCTCAGAAAATTGTTGAAGATGCTTGAGAAGTCCAATATCACCAGCAAGACTCCACTCTCTTCTCTTCTTCCTCATCTCTTCCGTCGTCCAGGGATGATCCCATGATTTGTCTATACCCTCTGACATATCCTGTGGCAAAAAATATCAAAATATTTGTTTATTGTTCTAAATAAATTCTATTTTGATTGCTCTAAATATACTTCATTTTTATATTACAAACTTAATCAGAGAAAAGCAGAAATAGGTGTTACAAGTAGTTTGATTTTAAAATTAAGTCACAATAAAAAAAAGTATTTAAATTGAACAGTTATCAAATAAGCAACCAAGTTTTTAAACACTGACAAGTTTTCAACGCTGCTCTGTATCTCACTCACCATGTCGTTCGTTACACGAAAGCGACAAGAGTCTTTCTTTTTGCGATCACATTTATAAGCAACCAAACGATATAAACTTTATCTAATGCCAGGCTGTAACGTGGAAGAAAGAAAAGAAACCAGTAGACGCAGATCTTACAGACAGGTAAAAGTTCTATAGCTTTTGAAGAAAATCAGTGTCAAGGGAAAGTTAAACAGAGAAACTCATTTTTCAACCGTACTCTTCTTTCTCAGTGTCCACAAAATTACTTTGCGCATGTCAACAAATAAAAATAATAGCATGACGTACTGATACCGACAGAGAAAAACCTGAGAGCAGCCACCACTCAAGTTTAGCTGTTAGGTAGTTTAGTAAGTTTATCGCTAACGATATGTCTACGGTGGTGCACATTGACAACTATGTCACGAAAATTGTCGGTCAGTAAGCTTACGTCGGTACAACACTTTGATCTTAAATTAGCCAACGGAGCCGAAGGCGAAGATTAATTCTTCCAGAAAGAAGATTGAGAGCGGCCACACAAAAGCATAGCTGTTATTGCTATTCAGAGATAAACATTTCCCAAATCTTATGTGCTATTTAAAATCTGAAACTTTAAGTATACAAAGTTACACATGTACATATGTGTGTTATATTTTTTAACCACATCAGAAACAGTGAATCTGACAGTCCGCAGACTGCAAAGTGAGATGGAAAAACATACACTTCTACATATTCTCTAAAAATAGATATACATTTGTGTAAAATAAAATAGTAAATCTTTTTTCTACCATGTTCTTATATAAAAACCTAACAGTTTTTGGTGAATTTCACCTTGATATTCAGCCACACGTAGACCATTAAGATGTAGTTGTATAAATGTGTGAAAGTATAAATTTCACTGCGTCATGTTCTAGTGTTGATTTTTATTACATTCATATTAAAAACTTTATACATTTATTACTATATATGTTGTACACATTATACATTTATGTACTATACAAAAGTGTTTAGCAATAGTTACCTTTCGTGAGCAAGTAGAGCGGGTTATATTGAATCAAAGAGGTTTTTATTAGTTTGCAAGTTTCGCAATAATTAATGAGTTAATATTTTAAAAAGATCCGTAAAACAAAGCGTGCGTCCGTTATAAAGCGAAAATTCAATAAGAAAAATGCTTTAATAAATCGTAATAAGTAGTACAACTAATTGATTTAAAACAGAAGCGATCTCTAAATCAAATTTGTTTTTAGTTATTTAAATTGATTACCAACCAAACCATACATATTAATTAATTAGCTTGATTAAAAATCAAACAATATCTTTCATTACGTTACCGCGCGTTTAACATCCGTGAGTATACCAAAAGAGCTATGTCTTCACGTTGTATTACTCACGCATTTTACAAATTAATAATTTATTAATCACTGCAAAAATTCGAAAACAAACAAAAACTTCTTTATCTCAATCCAACATGTTCTACCTGCTCACGAGAAATGACACGCTTAGCATAAAGTACTATTGTAATATGTACATTTACCTGTGTAATTTACAACAATATATTGACGTTATTACAGTAAGAATTAAAAACTTAATTCTATTAATGTTAGCTGATCGACAAAAGTTTGATTCGCATAAGATAGAGCAAACGAGTTACAATGTTTTCAAACTTTTCTTGTATCCATTACAAACATATATACCACAACCTTTACATACTTTGGATGTGTATCTATCTTTATTCATAGCATCTATACTTAGATGTAATAGTATTTTCTTCATTTACTCGACTCTGAAGTTATGAAAAGAAAGCGCTTTGTGCAAAGTATGAAACATAGTAAGTATAAAATTAACTGTTGTACATATATTTAATATCAAAACTTATACTATAATTTTATTGTCAAACAGTGTCAAACTTTTGCCTACAATATATATACATATACATATATAATGTATATTTTATGTACGCATTTGTAAAATAATATATATATACATATAAATTTATATATTAGATACATATATAATATATGTATCTACTAACTATACATATATATATATATGTATATATGTATAAATATATACAAAAAAATATATAAATTAAGTATAAAATGAACTAAGAGCGCAAAACAGAGTAGAGAAAGAAAAGAAGCATTAAATATGAATTTCACATAAACCAAATGTACCTTTTAGAGTACAACAAGTTTGTTTTCTAACTTGTACTTCTCAAGAAATATTATCAAGCAAAACACTAAACATTGTAACCGTAGCCTACAGTTAATAACATATGTATTTATATCTAATCGTCAATTGTCGTGAAACTTTTTGTCGATCGTTCCTATATTCGTCATTCTATTTTATGGTATATTGAACTTTAATTATTATGACAATACAGTATCCTGTGTGTCGAACTCGTCATTAGTCTAGAATGGATATTCTCAGTCTTCATTTTACACAACTTAAT
>QVOB01014002.1:0-14994 GCA_014839585.1 Pseudomyrmex concolor
TGATATATTGAAAAGTGCCAGCCATTAAGTTTATTATTTTCTTTTATTCTGTAGAGCCGTTTTTCTATCCAAGCAATAATTACGAAATGCAATCTAAAGTACAATTACTCATTCGATCAGTAATAACAGGACGGTCCAGGACTCTTTTAACTAGGAAATATCAAGACTTTACAGAAAAGCTTAAAATACAGAATTGTAACATTTTACTTTTGTACAATTAAGATTCTTAATCGAGCATTTTTCTCCAGATTCGGAAACACACGAAAGTATAAATGACAAATTGCAGAGTTTGACGGGCAAGACTAACGATTGATTCGACCGCTTCGACAGTCCCACTTTGGCTATTCCGACGGAATTACTCGGACGTTGTTCCGATAACACGGCAAAGGTTGACTTCCGCGACGGGAGATCTATGTGGCTCACCGAGAAGTACGTGAAACGAATACGACAACGCCGCAGTCCCTGCTTTGTTACTTACTTCCTGCTTTCTCGTCTCTTCGGTTTCCTTCGGGAAGTTATAAAGTTCACGTAGCGCCTCGGAAACGAACGGTGCTGCACAGAAGATATCGGAAGTGAGGTGTGTGCGACTCGATCGGTTGTTGCAGAGCGCTACCCCTTTGTGTCACACAGGACATAGGTGATTCTTCTCTCCGGATCAATGCGACTCACCAGTCCCGAACTCTTTTCGAACATGACATACAAACACGTTCGCAATAGTCAGCACGAAAGAATACAGACGAAATATAATACAGACATACATTTTTTCGATTACATTTTGCGTCGCAAAAATATATTAATCGAGCAATTTTGAGACATCGAGCAAATTTCATTTATTATTGATATTTAGATAATCTTGTGAAAATTAATAACCGCTTAATTACTACTTAATTACTACTAGTTAAAAACTGTGATTTACATATGGAATTATAAAGTCTATGGTAATTATGCAGTTTAGCGGCTTTTCCCAATTTTGGCTATTTCAATTCGAAATAATAATGTTCTTCTCCTTATTTTTTTTTGAAGAAAACGTGAAATTCAAAAATTTTTGATACTTGTGTAAGAACGGATCCACTGATCTCAATGATTTTTAATAACCGCTTAATTACTATTTAGTTAAAAACTGTGATTTACATATGGAATTATAAAGTCTATGGTAATTATGCAGTTTAGCGGCTTTTCCCAATTTTGGCTATTTCAATTAATAATGTTCTTCTCCTTATTTTTTTGAAGAAAACGTGAAATTCGAAAATTCTTGATACTTGTGTAAGAACGGATCCACTGATCTCAATGATTTTTAAATATGTTATAGAAGACAAGAGTTTAAACAACTTTTTCCTTTTCCTTTTGAGTTTAGTTCCCAAGAGTATCCGCCAAAAACTGTTGCTACTACTTACACTGAATTCTGTCTATACGTGTTCCGTGGCAATCGTTTTTGGACATTGTATACATTTCACAAGTAAATATTTTGCTTGTATCACACACTATCGTACACGTGTGGGCGGGGAAAAGGGTTCTGTCTCTCTCTCTACATCTCTTCTCTAAAAAACCTATCCTAACCTTAAAAAAACCTGTGTTACTACAATATTACTAATATCACTACGCATATTGATTGTCAATATATGCTACTTTTGTGAATGAAACAGTATAGATTGGGTTAGGGTTTTTTGGAGAGAAGGCGGAGCCTCTCTCCCGCCCACACACGTGTACGATAGTGTGTGATACAAAATATTTACTCGTGAAATGTATACAATATCAAAAAAACGAAAGTTTATTTATGAAACTTCTTTTGTGTATAACTTTTTAATAAACAATTTCTTCCAAACTCTCCCGATTGATTTCTCCATTTTAGTGATGAAATAAAACGTTTTTTAAAAGAAAACCGGATTGAAATAGCCAAAATTCGAAAAAGCCGCCAAACTGCATAATTATCAAGTCTATCAGTTTTTTTTCTATGTTTATAATAAGCAAAAGGTTGTTTACTATTGTTTTCAACGCGTATATTGAAATAGTAATATTTATTAACATTGACACGCACTAGGCATAAGTAATTTTTACAAGTGAATTCCACAAAAGTAATTAGGGAAATAATTTTTTGATTCCAATATAATGTTATACTATATATGTATGCATATATGTATGGCCCAAAACGCGTCAATCGGATCACCTTTCTCTCTAAAATTCAGCGCAATGAATCGAGATGTTTGAAGTCTCAAAATTTTTGTTCAATCATAATCTTTCGAATGCCGTGTGGTACTTTTTGAAAATCAAGATGGCGGCTCTAATATGGCGCGTAGAAGGCGAAAAAATTACTCGGTGCTTCAGTATATCTCACATTTTTCATTCAAAATTGATGAAAATACGTTCATAATAATTTTATAGACATATATTATATGCAGCTAACTTTTTCAATTATTGCTGGTCACCCCAACTCCCCCCTCCCCGCTCTGGTCAGTGGTCCAAAATTAGATTTATATGATTTTTGTTTGTTGCATAATTATTTAAAAGCGATCTGAAAAAAAATCGTTTTTTGTATTTGCCATGTGAAAGTTAACGTTGACAAATTGTTTTGAAATCTTGAGACCACGCGACCTAAGCTTAAAAAATGAAAAAAAATCAGTTTTATCGCTCTACTCTTCATTGAACGTTTTGTCTTTCAGGCTTAGTTTTCATTTAATCAAGTTTATTTTAGCGTACTTTATGTGCTTGATTTTTTTAATATTTAAAATGATGATTCTAACTTAAAAAAGCAAAAAACCGCTTTTTTGGATGATTTTTTCATTTATTTCAAGTCAGATACATTTTTAATAAAAACACGTTTCTACGGATTCAAAGAGGAAAAATCCATGAAAAACTCGCGTGAAAGTAAAAAAAGTGAATTTTCTCAAACCTTAAGCAGACAAATACTTGTATGTACAGGATACAAAAATTCTTACATGATTTTTGCGTATTTGTTCATGTAAGAATTTTCAAGCGTTGAAAATATCGTAGTAACATTTAGCATTGATATATTAACATTATTTGGTGTTACTGTTTATGATAACACCAAACCGGAGTAACTTGGGTATTTTATCTTAAATTTTGAAAAATAATTACACAAAATTTAATTTATTTCAAGACATCATACAGAAATCCTGTAGAGTTTCTCGCAAGGGTTGTCACAGGAATTTCAGTAAGCAGTTTATCATTAATAATAATTTAAAAAATATGTAAACAATTATTTGATGTAAAAAAATTATTGTGATTATTTATAAAACGATTTAAAAGTAAAATAGTGAAAACCATATTTTATTTTTTATTTTATAATTGGAAAAGTTAGCTGGATATAATATATGTCTTTAAAATTATTATGAACGTATTTTCATCAATTTTGAATAAAAAATGTGAGATATACTGAAGCACCGAGTAATTTTTCCGCCTTCTAGGCGCCATATTGGAGCTGCCATCTTGATTTTCAAAAAGTATCACACGGCATTCGAAAGATTATGATTTAACAAAAATTTTGAGATCTCAAACATCTCGGTCCATTGCGCTGAATTTTGGAGAGTGATCCGATTGACGCGTTTTGGGCCGTATATATTTAAAGTTAATTTCAGTAAGATATTGGTAATTGTCGCTAAATTTCTACAGTAGATCGTAATTGATTCAGATTGATTCAACAGCCCAGACTGCGATGCAAATTATTACGCGTGACATCTGCATAGGATTGTATGATGCATGACACCGCGGACGGTGTTGGACGCGCGGTGAATTTCTCTGAGACCGATGGGATTTCGTGATTCTCGACTATCGCGTGACAAACTAGTCTCGTAATCGCGATCCTGCAAAGACAAAGATATATACTCCTAAGAAAGAACGACTACTTAGCTTGGTCGCTCTAGGTGGTGGTTTGGAGAGCTTTCGAGATTAATGATTGCTTACATTTCACTGTCGTTTCCTCAGCATTATCAACGTATTCTTCAACGGCAATTTCAAATTACTTGCATTTGTATCTCTTTGCGCGATAAACGGCCGCTTAATAATCTTTTTTAATAAACGCGCGGCGAGATACCTTTCAAATTAATTCTTCGAAACAATTCCGGGAGAGATACTCGTCTCCGGAACTCTTCGCTGTAAATGCATCAACATAAATTAAACCATTACTTGCGCAATATACAAGGCATAATTAATTCCGGAGTATTCCGGACTTGGATTATGTGTTAATGTTCGTTAATTTGTGCTCGGCAAAACATAAATTCATGACTACAGTACCGTGATAGAACTGTCAAAAGTAACTGGTGCCAACTATGTTTGCACGCAAACAACTCGCAAACTTGATTATTTGCACCTTGTCAATTGTTATCTCGACATATTTTACTTGTGACTATGTACTTGTTCGTTTGCTTTTCTCGTTTTTTAGTCTCGGATTCGCGAGAGAATTGCTTCTTGCTTCCTCGGTGAAAAGTCGAAGATAAAGCGAATCTCTTAAGATGTGAATCTTCTGTTAGAGCGAAGTGATATCGTCAGCGGGTCAAATGCTAAAATATTCACGTTTATCGTCTAGCGCGACAAATGCGAACCTGAGAGCTCTACTATGTTCTCTCTCATGTGGAACAGTGTGTTACGGCATTATTCCAATCTCGCTTTGCTCTCGGGACAAGTTCGTTTTACCCTTTTTATCCTCTCCTTTTTCCGCGCAAACGCGCAAGTCCTCTATAGATATTCGTCATGATATTCGCGCGCGTAATTAAGAGTTTGTCGCGCGCGATATTCACGGAAGGACAAATGCGTCAGAGCGCCAAATGGCAGCGAGTGCAATTCGTTTGTATTATTTTGACGCACGCCTCTGATCACCGTCGTTGTTTACGCGTACCGACATGCATTTCTTTGTCCGTACATCATGTGCGCGAACACGTTTTAGCACCTCGACCGGTGCCTCTCGTTTGGTTTAACGAAAATAAAAGTTTTCAAAACATCTGAAAATTCTTAAAAATTGTAAATATTATTTGATAACATTTTATTGTTCGAGTAATGCGCAAAATTCTGAAATTTAAATGTCTTTGTGGAGATTCGTACAGAAACTTTCGCAAAAATTTCTCGATAAATTTCAATGTATTTGTATTACGCGCCACAAAATTTAAGTTATATAAATATTGTATCCCAATTGATTTGTCATTTGAATTTTTATTTGAACGTTTTAATAATAATAAAGCTCTTAATACCAAACTTCAGTTTGGATAAGC
Organism: Pseudomyrmex concolor; assembly: GCA_014839585.1. Lineage (NCBI taxonomy): Eukaryota > Metazoa > Arthropoda > Insecta > Hymenoptera > Formicidae > Pseudomyrmex > Pseudomyrmex concolor. Next base: position 5,220 of record QVOB01014002.1, read on the forward strand.
GATAAATTTCATGTGAAGAATAACGGCTAATGCAAACCAATTGTCGAGTCTTGTGTAATAAAATTATTTCTTATGTAAATCCAATACGTTTCGACTTTATTTTAAGTCATTTTCAGTTGGATAAGAACTATGTTAACAGATATTAACAAAAATTACAAAACAAAGATAAATAAACTAAGTAATAAATATGTTATTTATAAATTATTAACGCACTTTATAAAAAGCGCAGTCCAAACCGTATCACAATATTCAAAATAGCATCGCTCGTTCGAACATTTTGTAACTTGACTAAATACAGTGCTCCCTCTTTAATTTTTGTAATCCGGAGGCAAGAATTCCACGAAATGAAATTAAGAGAGGTATCGCACTTTCTAGTTAGAGGCGGAACTTTGTCAAGTATGATCAGTTTGCACGACACTAGTAGAGAGTGGGGGAAGGGAGAGCGGGGCACAACTGTACGTATCTCACCAAGTCAATGCTAAGCAGAAGTGAAGAGAACAACCTTTTTTCTCCTTATTTAGAGGAGAACAACTTCTCCTCTAAATAAGGAGAAGCTAAAAATTACAGAGTGACAAATAAAAGAGGAAGCACTGTAGTAAACCTTAAAAAAATAAACGAACTAAAAATAAATAAAATAAAGCAACATGAGATGTTATTGCAAGATTATCGTTATGACACTAAAATGAAAGTCAAGAAAAACACTCGCAAAATAACAATGTTAAAAAGATCTCTCTGACGATAAATAAGATAAGTCTGTTTTTTTTTTATTTTTTATCTAAAATAAATACATACCAACATTGGAATATTTCTTGTAACTTTTAAAATATTGCACCACAGCGAGGTGACTCACTGTCAATGCAAATTTCACGAATCGAATCGCTTCATCATTTATCGCCTGACGGCCGCGATTGGCGGATTATAGATTGGATTTTTAAGTATCTATATGTATGTTCGTGTATACATATTGTATATTGTATACGTATTCAACAAAATCGAATTAAAACATTCATATAAAATAACGCAGGAAACTTGATAAAAATTTGCCGCAATAAATGTTACTCAAAATCGAAGGAACCGATTCGCGCAAACGCGTTTCTCTATATCTCAGAATATTTATTTATTGATCGGAATATATAATTTCTCATCTGGCGTAATAAGACGCCTCGAGGCGTTATTTACAATGAAACGCTCGTCACATTTGACGAAAAGCAATTTGAAAATCGTGCAAAAAATAAACGTTTTATATCTGAAGGAAAAATTTTATGGCGCGGCGAAGTTTTTTCGGTGCGGAATATTCCGATGAGTGCCTCGACTATCTCTCTTCTTTCTCCATATAATAGGCGACTCGCAGGAGATAGCGGAATATCGTATGAGGCATTTCAGTATGCGAGCCTGTGTCTACGGCATCTTGTCGATATGTAGATATTTCTCGTCGATTTTTCCTGCGGATTTTCCGGACCCGCAGAATTCGCGTGAATTTAAATTCGATACGGCCACGTCGTCGCTTGCTCGCTCGCTTGCCAAGACTCGTTTCCGACGCTCGTGACCTCTCGTTAATATTAAACAGATTTTCGCTCGACCGGGACAGGAGTCATTTGCCCGCGTGATATATCGATACGCGAAAATCCTACCGCGACACGGAAAATCCTACCGCTGCTAGTGAAAAGGAAGATCGTAAGACGACAATTCGAAATGCGGGCTTTTCTCGCGTATTTATTTCTCGCGTCTGCACATTTAAAAATGTTTTCGCGTCAAAATAACAGCTTTTGTTCCGCAATCGTAATGTGCATTACGTGAGCTTGCAACATCAAGAAAATTATTGACCGTAATTGTCAATTGCGAAAAAGTCTAAATATCGACATTTCGTTCTTGTGCAAGTACAGTGCTCTCTCTTTTATTTGTCACTCTGTAATTTTTAGCTTCTCTTTATTTAGAAGAGAAGTTGTTCTCTCACTTCTGCTTAGCACTGACTTGATGGGATACGTATAATATTGCCGTCCTTAGTTAAAATGTCCTATCTCGCATTTTTGCATTTTTCAACATATATTGAAATATTGGAAGTTCCACACGTGTTCTATCTTCTAAATGAAGCTAGAAAATCCTAAAAACTTTATAAACGTCTAAAAAGTGTCTAATTTATTTGTCCTAACTACTGATGGCACAAACAAAAGAATAAAATCTCAGTTTTTTCGATTTTTCCGATATGCTAGATAGGATATTTTAACTAAGGAGGGCAGTATAGTGGTGCCTTACTCTCCTCCACTCCCTCTCCACTACTGTCGTGCAACATTAGTCATACTTGACAAAGCTCCGCCTCTAACTAAAAAGTAGAATACCTCTCTTAATTTCATTTCTGGAATTCTTGCCCCCGGATTACAAAAATTAAGGATGGAGCATTGTAATAATATTAATTTGCGCGCGTAAATACAGACGCGATAATGCTCAGCATTCGCAATTCAGTTTCCCTCGCGTTCAATACAAGAAACAGATAATCGGACACACATGGCGAGTTGTTTCGTTACAGTAGCGTACTGTCACATATTGTGATCATACATATAGATATATATATATTCAATAGCCGTGTGCGTAACTTGTTAGCGGCAACGGCTTCACACGCGACAATATCACAGTTGTGCAGAACTTCGAAATAATGCGATTTCAACTTTCAAAAGGCTGGAGACGTGTTCTAACGAAATTATCTGCGCTTTGCGCGAGTCTACGCGTGTTAATGCACTTGCTGCAGAGAGCATCGAAGAATTATTTCATTAGTGACGAGACGATAATGCTACGTCAGATCTCCTCTTTAGTTCTTTATATTGTTATACAAACAAAATAAACTACTACTTTTTAGCGGTTTTTATATTTATTATTATTATTTATTATATTCATAGTTACTTTATTATTTATTATATTTATTTTTGCGCTATTTTAGGAACTTATATGAGAAGTACGCAAACAAGTCGCAGGCGTAACTACTTCTCTCTCGCATCGTGCGGCAGACATTAAAACTCGTGGCCGTGAGCCAAAAATAATTTCCATGCGTCGTTTTATCCGACACATCGTCTTGAGAATCTCGTCAGTCGGCACCGACCGAAGAGAAGACTGGCGAAGAAAACAGAGGGAGTGAGAGGCCGCCGAAAATATTTTTCGGCGCCTTCGTCGTGCTGATTTTTTTTTCTGAGTGTGAGAAATTCGCATATCCAAACTTTCTTACATCTACAGGGTCGACGGACACGCTGTCGTTTCTCCCACATCGGAGTTTCCGTTCCCTCATCGAAACTGCCACTTTCTTTTATGGCACTCCCGCGTCCTACTCGTCGCCCATTGGGCTCTTCTAACAAAGAGTGCCGCGGGGCCGATATACGCAACCGAGGGTGAGACAGACAGAAAAAAAAGAGTGACGTGGTTAAATGATCCGAGATTTTGGCGAACAGAAACAAACAGTCATAAACAGGGGCGGAAAAATGGAAGGACACTGAAGGGTAGTCGCTCATGAAAGACATAAGAATCTACTCGTATAAATATACATCTGTCATATAACGCGTGTAAAAGATATGTATCTCAAGTTTATTGTATTTCTTATAAAAAAATCTTATAAATCGAATAATTGCCTTGCGTATACACGTAAACGTTTGATTTCTGTATGATATCGTTACTCTTTAATTTAAAATATCTTGATTTTATCCTGGAATTAAGAATATTTCTTTTCAAAAAAAATTTATACTCTCAAAGTTGAGAAAAAGAGAAAGATAGTTTTGTTTTATCTTCTGAAAATTTATTCAAACCCTTCCATTTTTGTAATTATTTCTATGAAACTGGATGATGCTTTTCTCGAAGTGTAATTCTTACCGAATTCTAAAGTACACGTCACATTTGATGGGGATAAATTTATTCCATTGCCCGATGTCAGTATCTTGCTCGAGGGATCGAAGATGGCTGCCTCGGTTACGAAGGCAGAAGGGAAAGACACATGTGTGAAGGGAAGGGATGCGTTCAAAAGGGAAAAGGTCGGCGCTCTCGTGGAATACATATTTTATAGGGCAATCACCGCCGACCCTTATCTACGGTTTTCTCGGTTATCTCCCCCACTCGCTTTAGCGCTCTTCGTTCGTCTTTACTTATCCTTTGTTCCCGGGAGACCACTAGAGGGATGTGACCGACCCTCGCCAAGTAGCTCGGAAAGATTTGCGCTTTTACTAATGAACGATGTTTTGCTGTACGATACTTATAAGTTATATAGGTATTTTGAAAAGTCATTGTTGCTATCTTTCCCTTATGTGTAATGTGCGTGTGACGTAATCTTCTATGTATGACCTACGCGATTTTATTCTTTTTATGAAATTGCTCAAGATAAAGTTGATGTATTTTAATATTTCTGTCTTTTTCCATTTAATTTTATGATGATCCTATAACACAAATGAAATGTTAAAAGTGTAATATAAAATTCAGATACAAAAATTTAGTAATTTATCGCATGTTTCTTTACAGTTTAATATATGCTAACTAAAAATGGCATATTACAGAATTTTTTATGCGATACAGATAATATTTATGAACAAATATGTTCGTTGTAAAAAAAAGAGCGATATAATATCGAAAATCGAATGTGGTAACAAAAAAAAAACCTCATCGACGAGAGCGAATATTTGCGAGCGATGCCACAATTCGCAGCCGCGATATTTCGAACATGCTGGAGTTTTTAGCGATACCCTATTGAATTCGCGTAGCGCACTTTATACGAATATGTTTGATTTCCTGCCGTTGCCGCGCTCGAAAACTTCGCTACGAGAATGTTTGAATGGGCCGTGAACGAGAACGCGTAGATTCCATACGCCCCCGCGTGAAACTCGGGGGAGAGGGAAAAAGCTGCCTCTGTCGAATTGACAAAATGTGGCGAGAGAGGCAAAAGATTAAACGTAAAAAGGGGAAGAAGTTAAAAAAGTGGGAATTTGCAATCGCGTTGCCGATCACTCCCACAACAAAAGATTTTTTCGTACACGACAAACGCGCGCGCGCGCGCGGCTGTGGTTAACAGCGTCATAACTATGGTATACTATGTAGGTACGAGAAGAAGATTACGAGAGAAAATATTTGTGATTTTTCGGATTTTTCTTTTTTGTATGCGAAGATTGATTGATACATTTATTTATATGTACAAGATGTCTGAAAAATTTTGACACAGTCGAAGTATGAAGATAGATTGAGTCAATCTGAACCAAAAAATCATGACTTTTTCGCAAAATTCGCAATAGTTATTGAGTTAATTAATATATTCAATAAGCGCGTAAAAAACAATAGCTTCGATTCTATAGGCGTGTATGATTCAGTTGAAAATCAGCTGATCGCAAGAAGCTGTGTCACACGCCGATTATTTATAATAAAAGTTTGCAAGATTCCCAGAGCGAAGAATGACCGATTTTTGAGGCGAAAGACAAAAAATGATGAGTACGAGCGCTACGTAAGAAACGTCGAGTAATACACGAAATGTAAGAGTAATAAAGGAAAGTGTAAGTATGTATATATATATACCAAGCAGTTTCGCCGGAGGGTCAGTCTGCTTCGTCGAATCTACATTCTCCAGGGGCACTAAGAATATTGCACCCCTTTGCCGACACGCAAACGTCTTTGTGCAAGCGCTTCTTCCTTTCTCGAGCCTCAACTTCCTTCTCTTGGATTTCACGAGAAGACGGGAGAGCGTATCGTAATATGAAAATCGCAAGAATTCATCATAAAATATGATTAAAATTATGAAATCGGATCACTAATTTTCCAAGAATGTTTTTGTATTATTCGAATACTATGCAAAATGACACAAAATTAAATTAAATTAAATTAAATTAGAAGTACAATAAGATATAAGAAAACAATTTTATCAGAGATTTTGACATTCTAAAACAATATTGAAAGAACAATTCTGAAATATTTATATTATAATTTTGCTTCACTTATTTATGTTAAATAATTGTATTTTGTTTTGAAGGCAATACCGACGATCATAATTATTATTTACGCACCGAGCAAACAAAAGCCGATTAAACTTGTACTTTATACGCAATCTGGCGCATGGTTTGCGAGAGAGCGCAAACACGCACACAGACATAACAATGAATGAGAGACGTCTTCGACGTGCAGAGTGTGGAATTAATTCGCGGCACCTCTCACCTAAAGTACTTGGATAGTGAAATTAACGAAGCTTGTGTGGATCAGCCAGTACAAACGCAATTAACACAGGAAATGTGTTTTCCGGTAAACAATCCTTGAATTAATCGCCGTCTCGTTTTCGTCGTATTTTTTTCATCATTCGAAGCTATTTTTTCTCTCTTGACTTTTTTTCGTTTATTATAATATATTGATTATCATAATACATATATGTGAGGAAAAGTTTCTTTTAAATTATTCTCGTTTTACCGGACGGAAAACAAAAAAGAAAACTCAAAGCAATTTTTTCTCTTTGTCATATTTTACTGGCAAAAGACAGTGCACAAAAAAGTGTGATGAAAAGACGATAATGATGTATATCTGCTTTGGCTACGTACGTACATGACTGGGGATATACGTAAAACATCGCAAAAACGCCCGGTAGATTTGTAATTTTGCTGGTAAGCGTAGTTTGCTAGAGCAAACTGTTAAAGAGTCTAATGTAATTTCCGCTACTGCGAAACTTAGTACGTCACACTATGTCTGACGCATTTAGAAATTTTATATTCGACTTGCTACATATCTCGTGTGTTATTATCGAGAGAAGCGCGCGTATAGTTGCGAATATTAATAAATTACTGTGATCACTGTGGAAGAAAGATTGCAATTTAAAACACATATTAAAAAAAAGTTCGCTGTTGACAAGTTAATTCCGCGCAAAAATATTTTCTCTAAAAAAACTTTTTGTTTCTCGATTTCGCGAGATTACATATAATTTACATAAGCACATATTTTTATACAAACTTCGTTTCAATTATCATAATTAATTTATCTCAGGAATTAACATAATGATATAACTTTACGTATACGACGTAAAAGATGACGATCTCTTAATAAATAATGGAGAGGCGGCGACGGCGGCGGCAGGCAGCATCCTCTCGGGGCCATTTCGAAACCAGTGCGAACTCGTTCTTACAGAAATAAATGCTCTCTCCGCGAATCCGCGTCTTAGAGGTTTTTTTTCCTGGCGAATCACCGCGATGAAAGTCCTAAGGGGAAGATTCGGTCGGGCAAGTCTGTTGATGATAAGCGGCCTCTTTCCCGTGTCGCAACTGTGGTCGCAACCTTTCTTTGCAGAGCGTGACGCAATGCGCCGCCAGGTGAACCATGTAAAATGCATGAGGATCGTGTACGGCGTGTATACGAGCGCCGCCGGCTGGTAACCGAGCCCCTTGCCTTGCTTCCACTCTGAATGCGGGAATTAAAACGCAATTTCCCGCACAAAGCGGCACAGTTTATGCTGGCCCTTCTTTTTCTCGGCCCTCTTTTCTTTCCGTACGCTCCGTCCTACGCTTCTTCCACTTCACCACCCGCCTTCCCGGGCGGGGGTGTTCTGCTTAATGAAGCTTTCCCGCGAGGGCTCTCTTTCTTTTTACTCGGCCGCAACGCCGCCGCTTGCAAGCGGCGGGCGTCGTTGTTTCGTCGCGAGCTGTTGTATCCCGCCTCTGATTTCACTCGCTCACTTGTTCTCTTGACAACAGTCGCGAATCGACCCTTTCCAGAGCTTCTCGTCGCCGGCGAACTGACTCTCTTTAGTTGCACTTCCGTTTTTCGCGTTCGTTTACATGAAAGTCCGCTTGCTTCTGCGCCGAGTGGTTAAAGGACGTTTCTAGTCGGACCGCGCGCCACCCTCGAGTGCAATATCTTCCTCTTTCTTCTTATACGACACGTCTAACACGTCTGTTAGTTTGATAGTCCTTCCTCTATTCTCTTGGAATGTTAAATGAGTTCTAAAAAAAAGAAGAGTTTGTAATTGCAGAAACAGCGTTCTGAAAATAAAATAACTTCTTAGCTTGTAGCTCACAAAGTAGTAACTGTAAGTGCTAACTAACTTAATTTAATTTTTATTTGCGATACGTCTCAACTTTTAAATTTCCATTGTTTCTTTCTTTAACCTTTAGCGAACGCACTTGTAGTACAATTTTATCTCTTTCACATTTGTGAGCATAAAGATGTTTTACACGCGTGTCCAGAGAAACTGAATCCGCTACGAGTGACTCTACTATATCTTTGATCGTTTACGAAGATCTCCGAAACAGAGCATGTAGTACATTTTATTCATATCCTATTCGAGCATAAACTTCTCGCAATATATATACAGTGAAACCTCTCGTATCCGAAATAATAGGGAGATAAAATTTGTTGGATAAGGGAATTTTCGGATAATAGAATAAACACTCTTTTACATTGAATTTTATTTATTCAAACAGAGACTTGAATTTTTAACTGAAAGAGACTGTATTTTTTCGAAAAGAAAATATACCTATACCTACTATATTTTAGAGAAAGAGAAACTTCATAAATTCAAAAATGTTCTGTTTCAGATACATTCAGTCAAACGTAAGAAATTATATATACTTATACTGATTGTAAATATTGCCACAGAACGCTGTTCGGATAATGGAACATTCGATTAGTAGAACGTTCGGATATTCTGAACTTAGAGTATTCTGAACTTAAAGTATTCTGAAAATAGAACTTCGGATACGAGAGGTTGCACTGTACATCCTGAATGTACACCCCGACGGTACGTGAAATCCGGAACTATATATGTACAAACGCCGCTTAGCTCTCTTTTATTCATATATAAAACAGATATATCCCGCTGTTTTCCCGAACGTGAGTTTATACTCCATTTTCTTCGTAGCCCATTGTCTCTCTCGACCTGTCTCATATCTCATTTCATCATGCGGCCGTTCCAAGTCCGCGGGACTTCAAACCTCCTCCGGCGTGTTGAAGGGATGTGCCCGGAGGCGAAGTCAAGAGACGGCCAACGGTGCTCGAGGAAAATCGAGTGAGAATAAGGCGTGTGTGTGAAAGTCGAGTGGTTAGAGCGTGTACAGGAGGATTCTGAGGTGGAAGTAAACTCGGTTAAGGGGTCGCGCGTGCCCCTTCCTTTTCCTTGCCCGTCTTTCAAACTCTCCGGCTGTGGCCCGAAAGAATTGCCCGGTTGTTGCCCGGATGTTGCGGTTGCACGAGCGCGATTTTCCGAAGAATTCACGTGTGTCTTCCCGGTTTAAAGGGAAGGGCAAGCGTATAAAATTGCACGCGCGCGTAACTCTGTATGAGAACAGGTGTGTGCTCCCGACGGATTGTCGTCGTAAAGCGCGATAAAGCTTATGGTATACGCGTGTACGGAAACGAAGCGCATGTCGTAAACTGCTTCTTAGTTACGACGACAGTTTGGACGATTACACGATGCTCTGTTTTCAACTTATCTTCTTGCAGCTTGCAGTAATTTCAAAAAGTAACTTTTCTTTGTTTTGGTACTTAACTGTTATATAGTTTTAACTATTATTTATATCGCAAACTTTTCACCAGTTCACAAAAAATATAGGGAAAAAATTTCAATATAAACAATTTCTTTGTATTTCGTTTGCAAAAACGTATACCATATGTTTTTGTTCTATCTTTTAAAATAATGCGAGAGAGAAAGCAAAGGGATGAGAAAGTAATACTAATAACTTACTTATTGACAGGTTTAACTCCTTAACCCGGGAGTAGTCGCGTGGGGTGTTTTTTACACCCCAGCGTCGAAAAAATGAAGCTCACGTCACAGTAGTTGTTTTATTCTTTT